>CM054115.1:177436518-177438831 GCA_028673005.1 Tanypteryx hageni | reverse complement strand
CTCTCCCTCTCTTCTCCTCCTCTCTTCCTCCTCTCTTCCCTCCCTCTCTTCTCCCTCCTCTCTTTCTCCTCCCTCTCTTCTCTCCCTCTCTTCCCTCCCTCTCTTCCCTCCCTCTCTTCCCTCCCTCTCTTCCCTCCCTCCTCTCCCTCCTCTCTTCCCTCCCTCTCTTCCCTCCTCTCTCTCCCTCTCTCCCTCTCTTCCCTCCCTCTCTTCCCTCCCTCTCTTCCCTCCCTCTCTTCCCTCCCTCTCTTCCCTCCCTCTCTTCCCTTCCCTCTCTTCCCCTCCCTCTCTTCCCTCCCTCTCTTCCCTCCTCTCTTCCCTCCCTCTCTTCCCTCCCTCTCCCTCCCTCTCTTCCTCCCTCTCTTCCCTCCCTCTCTTCCTCCTCTCTTCCCTCCCTCTCTTCCCTCCCTCTCTTCCCTCCCTCTCTTCCCTCCCTCTCTTCCCTCCCTCTCTTCCCTCCCTCTCTTCCCTCCCTCTCCTTCCCTCCCTCTCTTCCCTCCTCTCTTCTTCCCTCTCTTCCCTCCCTCTCTTCCCTCCTCTCTCTCTTCCCTCCCTCTCTTCCCTCCCTCTCTCCCTCCCTCTCTTCCTCCCTCTCCTCTCTCCCTCCTCTTCTCCTCCCTCTCTCTCCCTCTCTTCTCTCCCTCTCTTCTCTCCCTCTCTTCTCTCCCTCTCTTCTCTCCCTCTCTTCTCTCCCTCTCTTCTCTCCCTCTCTTCTCTCCCTCTCTTCTCTCCCTCTCTTCCCTCCTCTCTTCCTCCCTCTCTTCCCTCCCTCTCTTCCCTCCCTCTCTTCCCTCCCTCTCTTCCTCCCTCTCTTCCCTCCCTCTCTTCCTCCCTCTCTTCCCTCCCTCTCTTCCCTCCCTCTCTTCCCTCCCTCTCTTCCCTCCCTCTCTTCCCTCCTCTCTCCCTCCCTCTCTTCCCTCCCTCTCTTCCCTCCCTCTCTTCCCTCCCTCTCTTCCCTCCCTCTCTTCCCTCCCTCTCTTCCCTCCCTCTCTTCCCTCCCTCTCTTCCCTCCCTCTCTTCCTCCCTCTCTTCCCTCCCTCTCTTCCCTCCCTCTCTTCCCTCCCTCTCTTCCCTCCCTCTCTTCCCTCCCTCTCTTCCCTCCCTCTCTTCCCTCCTCTCTTCCCTCCCTCTCTTCCCTCCCTCTCATTCCTCCCTCTCTTCCTCCTATCCCGGAACATTTTCCTTCAACTCCTTCGACTATACTCTTTTCACACCGTTCCCTGATATTTCCCTCCGAATAGCCGGACTCGGCCGTCTACTAAGCATTCCCTCGCCGCTAAAAATATTTCCAATTTAAAATAGAACGAAGCGTTTATGCGGTTAGTCGGAAGACAGCTAAGAGGTGGGCGGGGAGGAGTGGGTGGCGGCGGTGGTGGTGGCGAAGGCACCCTCCGTGTAGAAGGGGAGGGGGCGAGCGGGATGTGTGGAATGGAGAGGGTTGTGTGGGGTTTTTCCGAGTCGTAACTTACTCTCATCATAAATGTATTGGAACGAGCGGATTTGCCCCTCTTATATATATTTTTAAAAAGTTCCTCTCGCGTTGCGGTGGAAATTGGTAGCACGTGATCACTCTTCCGTCTCTCTATTGGTCGAAAGATCTTGAAAAGCGGTTAACTTCTGGGGATGCCGTATTCCTTTGTGTTGCGTTCGATAATGGTTTGTAAGACGGAAAAGGCGAGAAGAATTTTGAGGATATCGTTGTTTCGTGGGTTCGGATCTAAACGGCGCAACGAGAGTTTGATTTACGCCCTCGTTTGATTAGTGGTCAGATCGTTGACTTAAGGGCAGGTGCTTTATTTAAGATTTAAATCATAATTTCTGAAAAGGTCGTAACATTACGAACATTTTACATTTGTTTGGCTCGACTCAGTTTTCTTGGTGAAGATGACGCTTTTGGATCTTTTTGCGCGAAAATATTTTTTTCCATGAGAAGGACCGTCTCCAATGAAGTTTACAATTTCGACGGTTGTCACCACGCGCTGGGAACAGTTAACGAGGTAAATACCAAGACTATTGTCGAATCGCGAAGCCGTGCAAGTATTGTTGGAACGCGGGTGCGATGGCCGACGTCCAGCCCCGTTGCGTCTGGAGCAGTGTTTTATGGGAGGTAATTGCGATATCCGCACGCCCCGTGAATTCGGAGTCGGGTGAAATTTCACCTTCGCGAAAATCGATCCGGTCACGGACGCTGTCATTTGTCATGCAATCGACACTCCATACGTCAACCCCGCTTTTCTACCGCTAAGCGACTCGCCCGGAATCCGTCCCCCGTGTTTTATTTGGAATTTTGGCCAAAAGTTGCGCCAATATGAC
>CM054115.1:177339018-177431518 GCA_028673005.1 Tanypteryx hageni | reverse complement strand
CGTGTCTGAGGGGTGAGAAGCTCGCGAGATTGATAGCTTCCAGTCCCCTCGCCCAGCTCTAGGGCAAATCTGGCGGTCTGGCAGAGAGGGGGGGGGGAGAATGTGGCGAGAGTTACGGAGTTTGGTGTGTGCACGTCAATGAAGAAAACTCGTGAGTAGGGAATGCCTTCCCCGGTGTGAGGGGGGAGTAGGAGTAGCGAAGTGGGGTAAGGAAAATCCCCCCTTTCCCTCCAACCCGCTCATATCCTTTTTCCATCCCCTTTTAAAGTGCTTGGTTGTTCTCTGGGTGTTTCCGCCCTCAAAAACCTCGCGTCATCCTACTCCATCTCCAACCTATTCCTCACCCTTTCTCTTCCCGACACTTCCACCCTCTCCTCCCCTTCCCTCCCCCTCACCCCTTACGACACGCTCCGCAACTCGTACGAAATCGAAACAAACTCCGCCCCGGAGCACAAACAAACAGGGTTGTTCGAGTTGTTGGTGCGTTTTATGTAAGTGAAAGCATGCTTTCCGAGCTTGTCTTTAGGGGGAGAGGGGGTTGGAATTTCCTCGGAGTGAAGGCGCCCAGGTGACTTTTTAGGGCCCTTTATTGGGCGATGTTTTCAGTTTTAATTATAGAAAAATGGGAGTATTGGAAATTTACTCGCCGCTTTGAGTAAACTCCTGGAGAAGTTGACTATGTCAGAGAAGATTTTATTAGAGTACTGTTGATGTTATTGTATTATATCCATTTACTAGGAATTGTGCAGGATTTACAAATTACACAAGCTTTAATGTTAACTCGACTAAAAATATTTTTCTAACCAGAATAAATGTTTGATATGAAACTAACCGTTTTTAATGTGTGTAGGTACATTGTATTGTGTCGTTTTGATAAGCTATTATTATGACATTTGCAATTTAATTATTTTAAATTACTTATTATGACGAAATATTAAGCCTTTAAGAACATAACATGTAGTATAGATTCTCATGAGTTATTTATACAAGATGCTGTAATTTACTTCACATTTTTGCATAGATTGCCACGGGAACACCGGAAAATATAATTGCCCCTTACTTAGGTCTACTTAATTTTATATAAATGGATCACGTTCAGTTTACTTAACATAAATCTTCGAGGTTCACTTCTTTGCTTTTGCATTCTCGAAGGCTGGCTGGGATTTTCCTTTCGAGATACATACATACATATACGATATCGCTTTGATTTTTGCATCTGCTGTCCTTGGGCTTGTGACGAAGGGAGGTTACGCATTCTCCTTTACTTCGTCGGTGTTTGTCGTCGTGCGTGGTTGTTTGTACAACTCCGTGGTTTTCATTTGCATTTTAAACGCTGCAATCTTGCGGTTCGACCTTATGTCGTAGATTCCAGTCGGCCCGCGAATTCCCGTCTTATGAAATTCAATTTCACGAAAGAGAAATTAGGGTATAAAGGTAAATTTTCCGAGGCTAGTTATCGAAGAAGACCTGATAAATATCGTACATTTGGAGAGGTATGAATTTATTTATAATGTTTTCTAAATAGTATCTTGTAGTATCTGGTTCTTAAAATTTGACTCGATTTGAGTATTTTTGATCAAAATGTTTATTACACAGTGTGCATTGCTTTTGTAATTTGAAGATCAAACGAGTGAAATGGTTATAAACCATCGTGTAGCTTCATTTCAAGTTTTTTAAGTTGTTATATCCGTGTGTGTGTATGTATGTGTGTATGTATATATATATATATATATATATATATATATATATTTATATATATATATATGGATGTCAACAAGGTGTTGGGATGAGGAAACTCTCTCTGTAGCTGAAGAAGGAGTTGTTCCGAAAGCTTCTGTGTTTTAGTGTTATTTTACGTGTGTCGCTTCGACATCCCCGGGGCTTCGCCAACCTGAAGTCGTCTGATTGGTGAGTGTCCACTGGGTTTCCTCATCCCAACACCTTGTTGACATCCATATATCTATTTTACCTTTCCTTTTCCCTAAGTTGTTATATATATATATATATATATATATATATATATATATATATATATATATATATATATATATACACACACACACACACACGTTTTTTTCTAACAGTTCCAAACTGAGGCGGTGTATGATATAGTTTTCTCTATTAGCTCCACGACACCGATTTTCCTCCACGAAAAGAGTTGTGTCTGTATTAGAGATAAATCACAAGATTTCGCACCTGCTGCCTACTAGTGGATGTCTTCATCAATCTTGCCACGAATAATTTTTTTTCGTGCCTCTTTGGAATTCTCTTTCCCTTAAGGTGCCAAAAAAGTTTTTATTAAAAAACTTGAATATTAAGTCGACTAGATGTACGTTTACAAGTCATTTTCACTAACGACACCTCTTCATTTTAGATGATGTCGTTTTCTGTGACTCTGCGTGTTTTCTTTGTTGTAAATTGCTTTTATATAGTGAATTTTAAAAAGTTTTCTCGATTTAAAATGCTGGTTAATTTGCAACACTCGATATATTCAGGTTATAAGACCATTGTCCATATAGCAACTATCTCTCCAAGGCCTGCTATTTGTGTCGCGTGATTTCTCAACCCTCGAAAGCAATCCAACGGTTACGAGATTTTAAACGATCTTCTAGCACAAACAAAGTTGCGCCAAAATCACTTCGAGTAACATTTTTCTCTTGACTTCGAAAGCGCCTCACAAAAGGGTTTTTGTGTGTGTTTATAGGTTTTGCATCTGCGCTCGTCTCATGTACCCCTTCCAGAGAAGTTACCGCTTCCTAGAAACGCTGGATACGAATCGGGAAATTTCTTTAAAAGGCAGGTGACATTAACGCAGGAAACGGCTCCAGCTTTCACTATTTGGCCACCTACGCACCCTCGGCCGGCCGGGGTCATACCTTCCACGTCCGTTTTAATCACCCAAAAGTCCTTCTCCCTCCCTCTATTTTCCACTCTCTCCCCCTATTCTCCACTCTCTCCCTCTTTCTCCCTCCTCCCTCTCTTCCACCCTCCCTCTCTACCACCCCCCCCTCCCTTCCACCCCCCCCTCCCTTCCACCCCCTCCCTTCCACCCCCCCTCCCTTCCACCCCCCTCCCTTCCACCCCCCCTCCATTTCACCTTCCCTCCATCCCTTCCCCCTTCCCTCCATCCCTTCCCCCTTCCCTCCATCCCTTCCCCCTTCCGTCCATCCTTCCCCCTTCCCTCTATCCCTTCCACCCCTTCCCATTTTCCTTACCCACCCTCCTCCCCTCTCTCTTTTACCTTGCGAGACCCAACCCTCTTAACTCCTCAATCCTCAAAGAGCTACCCTCCCAGGAATATACCCCAAAAATAACCTCCCTTTCCTACAACCTTCGCTCCCTCTCTCTTCTCCCAATGGAAACTTTGCCAGCCAGCTGTTACGCCTCCTGCCCTCCCTCCCTTCTTTCACCCCTAGCCGACATTCGCCTCCTTCCCCTCTGTCTCTCCACTCTGCTTACTCCCTCCCTCTCTCCCTTCACACGCTCCTCTCGCTTCCAGCTTCTCCAGTCTCCTCTCCCTCTCTGGTGCTACCTCTTTCACTGTCTCATTCTCTCTCGGGCTTTTCAGTTTCTACTTGTCTTTCTGTATCCCTCACTTTTCCTCCTCTCTGCCTCTGTTACTCCCTTCTTTCCTTCTCTCTCTATGCTCCTCTCTGCTCGCTTTTTACACCCTCCCTCTCTCTTCCTCCCACCTCCCCTCTTTCTACACCTCCCTCTTTTTCCATTCCTCTTCCTCCCTCTTTTTCCATTCCTCTTCCTCCCTCCTCTCCCTCCCTCCCTCTCCCTCCTCTCCCTCCCTCTCCCTCCCTCCCTCCCTCCCTCTCTCTCCCTCCCTCCCTCCCTCTCCCTCCCTCCCTCCCTCCCTCCCTCTCCCTCCCTCCCTCCCTCCCTCCCTCCCTCCCTCCCTCTCCTCCCTCCCTCCCTCCCTCCCTCCCTCCCTCTCCCTCCCTTTCCCTCCCCCTCCCTTTCCCTCCCTATATCCCTCCATCACCCTCCCTATATCCCTCCATCCCCCTCCCTATATCCCTTCAGCCCTCTCACCCTCCGTCCCTCTCTCCCTCCATCCAATCCTCTCTCCCTCCATCCAATCCTCTCTCCCTCCATCCAATCCTCTCTCCCTCCATCCAATCCTCTCTCCCTCCATCCAATCCTCTCTCCCTCCATCCAATCCTCTCTCACCCTCCATCCAATCTTCTCTCCCTCCATCCAATCTTCTCTCCCTCCATCCAATCCTCTCTCCCTCCATCCAATCCTCTCTCCCTCCATCCAATCCTCTCTCCCTCCATCCAATCCTCTCTCCCTCCATCCAATCCTCTCTCCCTCCATCCCTCTCTCCCTCCATCCCTCTCTCCCTCCATCCCTCTCTCTCCCTCTCTCTGCTCCCTTTTCTCACCCTCTCCTATTCTCTCTCCTTGCTTTTCTCTCTCCTTGCTTTTTCTCTTTCTCTTATGCCTCGCTCCAATCAACCTTGGCACACGCTATAACTTGGTCTAGGAGAGTACGTGCGTAATGGGAAGGAGAGATTCGGCTGGTCGGTTGGCTCTGTGACTCACATTCGGATGTTTCAGCCCCCTCGTGGCAAACCTAATTATTTGGATCCTACGCAGGACGTGGAAGGGATTACGATTTTTTTGGCTGGACGACGTGCCTAGTCGGTCAGGGGACCGAGTAGGAAATGTCTATGTTTAGCGAATTGAAAATGCTTCAAGATTATTTTCCAAATCGCTGGGCTGGCGCTATGATAAACGTATATACGAGAAAGAAGAGTCTCGTTAAATGTGATTGAAAAAGAAATGCACTGGTGATTATGGCCGATGCACGCCGAGGGAGTCCGGTTTAATAAGCTAAATTTTATTGTTTTCAAATGTGATTATAACCTAAAGATCAGCCTGCGGAAATTACATTTTTCTCATTGTGTTTCTAATTGTAATGTTGATTTTTAGGTAATTTCATTTTTCAAGGCCGATGAAAATAAATAATTATTTCCCTCAACATCAACACGAAAAGGGTTTATCGTTTCCGTAACAACGAAGTACAAATAAATCTTTTGCTTGAAATTATTTTCTTTAATCGAGATATATTTTAGATTTCGACAAATGATGCCGTGGATCATTTGTTCGCCGTTTTAATATAGAAAATTATAAAATTGACACTATACCGATGGAAACCTAATAACGATACGTCCAGATGTATAAAAGTATAATGTAAACTTGGTTGAAGGTGAATTTTAAAACTGCTTGAATAAGCTACTAAGGAAGGCGGTGATTCTCTATCAATGTTTTGTTTTCAAGGGCCTAATCGAACAATGCCTCAATGAATCTATTACTTTTTCCTTGGCATCATTTGGCTCGTTTATGAGTTTTCAGTGTGAGTAGCTCATTTTGTTTCACGACATATTTTAAGAAATTGAAGCGTGCTGATATTTCTAAACATTCTAACTGTTATATTTCACACAATATGATTTTACTCCGAAAATGTGGAAATTTAGGACTTGATATTTATCACAAATAAATTAAATTAGAGAGAAAATATGCCCTTTTAATTGTCGTGTAGTTTTGCTTGGTATCCGCCGTATTTGTTTTTTTGCGGAATGTGACACATATACGTATTTACCTGCATTTTTTAGTTTTGAATATAATCTTTTGTTTGGATTGGAAAACGTTTTATCTTAAATTTGCTCTGTTATTTTGCTAACTTTAGCAATTGGCGAAGTTAATTCTTTTACGGAGATAATGGCTCATTTAATCTTTTGAAATATGGTTTTTCTTTCCTTGACACAGGATGAGAAGAGAACCCGTGTATATCTCCTCTTTTGAGAGCACCGCGTTCCGAAATTTGCATAAGAAGGTGTGAGAATAAATGCGTATTAGCAGCTGATGTGCATTACTCATATCCCACGCCTCGTTCTCCATCCCCTTTTCATGACCTTTTTGCGCTTCTACCCCTTCTCTTTTGTGTTCGCAATCCGCAATGGCCCCTCAATTGTGTCACCGACCGTCAACTCGGCGCACGCTCAGTTAGTTGTGCTGTTAGGTCCGCGGTGGTGCGCGGGTAGGAAATGCGAACGGTGCAGATGCGAGCGAACCTTTGTCCGGGACGTTTTGAAAGAAAATCTTCCCTAACTAACACGGAATGATTAAAGTTTTCTCGTCACCTCGTGCTACGTACTTAAGGCCTATACTTGTGTGATTTGGCTTTTTACCGAGGTTGATTGAGAGGAAGCGTGGCAATATATTTTGTTCGTATTCAAATTGTCAGTTTCAGATTGTGATATATATGATGAATATTTACGCCTGCTTGTATTTGGTGACGATCTTTGCTACGGTTAATGGCTGCTTATCGGGATCATTTTTAAATGCTGTGTTTTTATATGTACTCAATAGTTTTTATTTGCTTCAGTTACATTTCGTGGAAATGATTTTTTTCTGGTTTATTATGCGTAATGTCGATATTTTTAATTTGTAGTGGAAAATTTAAGATATTTTTCTTGTTCGTGTTACAATAATTCCCGATCGAAGTATGTACTGGAGTCTATATTTAGTTATCTTTATTTTTAACTTTTCCAAATTGCAAATCATCGTCCATAACCCGCATTTCATCTGATAGTCCATTTTTAAAGGTCAATTAATCGAAATGAAAAATGTTCTCAAAAGCGACGACACAAACGATCCATCCTCATTGACTCGATTGGTCGGTTAATTAACTAAACAACGAGTAAGTTTTTAAATATAAAATTCACCACGCATTTATTAGACTTTGCAAAGAGGCACACTTATGCTCAAATTATCACTAAAGGCGTTAATTTAGAGGACTCATTCTTCGTACCGAAAATCGACCCCTCTCATTGTCGACGGCAGCAGTCCTTATTTGTCCTGCAACCGCACCAAACCCATTCTCATTTCTCTCCCTCTTTATCCCCCTCCGTTTCTCCCCTCACCCCTTACGCCCTACTCCCTCTATAATAATACCATATCATATCCTGAAAAAGACCTCGTGGGGTGGTTTAATTTTCGATCCTGGAACACAACAGTCTCCTTCCCCCTCTCTTCCTCACTCTCCCTTCCACCATCATCTGGAGTTTTTTTTTGGCCAGCCACAAAACACGCACGCACACACACACCCCTTCATAACGAAGCCATTATACGTATCCTATTTGATCGGCGGTATCCCTCCTCCCTTAACCATATACGCGGTCCAAACGTGTGTGGGACCTTACGCCAAAAAATAGTGAAAGGTTTCCATTACATTTCCAGTGCCAAAAAAAAATGTTTAAGCTTACCTCGCATTTTTTCTCGCTAGCTGACGTTGCGAAATATCTATATGTTTGCATGTGTGCGTATATGTTGGATCTTTTTTGGTGTCTCACCATCATGCCGTGCGGAAGGAAGAGGATGTCTTACCTGCCAAAAATATTTTTTTTTGTATTCAAGCGTCTGGCGCTTGAATCAAGAGCAGGGTCTCCGAACGAAAATGGGGAGAGGATGAAAGTTCGGCTTTTTTTGTGGGCGGGTCTCCCACGGGGGAAATGCTGCATAGGTCTCGAGTTGGCTTTCATATTTCGACGCTTAAGCTTTATGGCGCATCGCAAAGTTTGAAATATGTTTGTTTTTTATGTGCGTTTCGTAGTGTATTATTAAGATTTTTTTAAAGGAAATACGTCGGGGAGGGATAGTGCGGAAATAAAATGTATTGCTGTGTGGCCTTGTTTTTTTAATGTTATCGAAACAGACAAACTCCCCATTTTCACCGGAAATATCTCGGATTTTACCGGAAAATACCGGATTTTATCAGTACAATCCCGGAATCTGGTAGTTCGCTCCGGCGTTTTGGTCTTTCGACCATATTTTTAATTTGTAAAATTGTAAAATTATCTTCTACTCATGTTTAATTATCTGCTACATACCTTTAAAAGTTAGGTATAAATAAATTAGGGCAGAAAGTTACAAATCTTCCACACGCAGAAACAGAGAATGCGTGCCTTGCCTCGGTTATTTTCTTAAAACATTTTAAGCCCTTGTTTCTCTTTCTCAGAATCTGGCCATCAAGATGTTTCGTGGTACCCAAATAATTTAATTTTGCAATATAAATTGAAAATAATCAATTTGTAAGTTGACTTATGATGTAGAGGTCGTGGTGTCATAACTGATAGAGGAATGAATAGTTTTAAATGGGGAAAACTGAATTCCATAGACTCTAAAATGGATTCGGACACTATAAGGTTTAATTTACACGAATAATATTTGTTTGTTTGAAATGGGCTAGGGCAAGGAACTCTTTACATTATCATCTTGGACTTTGTGTCATTGCTATCAATTATAGTTCGATTTTTTCTCTTTCTTAATTTATAATTCGTGTTTTCCTCGTCCCAAGTTCCGCGATATCGTGAAAAAAGTATATCTGTCTCTTTATATTTTTTAAATTTCTGGAGCGAATGCAACCGCAATGTCAGGCACCGTTATTGCGATCGATTGGGTTCTCATATAAATCGGATGAGGATTCTTTGAGGTACTAAACTGACCCAACTGAAGAATACTTTGTTTATCATTGATGTAGAATAAGGTGATAATTTATATAGCGGGCGTTGAATGGCATCATGCATTTTGTAACCACACCGTTTTTTCTTTATCCTTTGGTATGTAATTGGATTCGTTTTGTTCATGAATTAAAATTTTGTTTTCGCCATTTCAGTTTCTTACAAAACCATAACTTCTTAGAGCTTTTCGATAGGGTGCTTTTCTCCCTTTCTTATTCTTTGTCTTCCAAATTTAAATGGTGAAATTCATGTACTAGATTGGGATCGTTAAATCACAACCATGCTACTAAAAAACGGTATATTAGCCGGATCGTCAATTTATAGAACAAGAGAGCGACGATTTTAATCCTCGGAGGTCTATTAAAAAATTCCCATTGGCAGCGAATGGAAGACTCGGGGAAAGGTTTCAACACTCTGGATCACGTCCATTGCTGTTCGTTAGTATCGCCCTACGTTTAAATATCCCCTTTATTCTTGGACAATGATTGATGCAGAGTTGCATTACAAACTAAAACACTTTAATTGACTTCCCAAATCTTAGTGAGTTGGAGTAAACTTTGTCATCTCGAGTTGTTGAATCCTTCTTTATCTATAGTTCTTATCAGTTTCTTAGAAATTAACCGCATTGTTGTGTTTTGCATATGTTTTAAGGCTTAACGTACCTGACAAACATGATCATACATTCGACTGTTAATGATTTTTTTGGGAATTTAGATAACTTTTTCTGTAATGCTTGTTTTTATGGCTGTATACATATAATGGTGGTTGCAGCTGTTTAAATAACATAAGTTTCCGCAAACAAGAAAAAAATTGGCCTCGGAATGTATTGATACATTTCGCTCATGCTTGATTGGAGCTCTTTTGTACACGATGATTGCTAAAAACGATTAGTTCCAATTGTTCAGAAACTCTTGCATCGCTCATGAAAATGATTTTATAGCCTTTATTTTACGAAAAATTTGGAGAGAGTTGTATGTACTTTGAACAATACGGTAAATAACATTGCGTTTCAAAAATAATAAGTCGCAGCAAATTCGTAGTTTTCCTACATGGTTTAATTGCAAATACTGTGAACTTCGGTCAGCCACCGGCAAACATACGACAGTGTTCGATTTCATTACGCAAGTCCTTAATGGCCTAATTGATTCATTAATTTCGGATTGTTTCGCCCTAATTTCTTCGCGGTTGGTTGGTTATTTAAGCTCTCTAGCATTCCAGATAGCTATCGCCGATGCGAGGCAAAAAAAGTGAATACGGAGGCGCGAAAGTGTGGCAAATTAAACGCGATCGCACCTCTCACGCGGGAGTTTTTGTTCCTTCTTCCGATTCCAATCGTGTTGCCCCGCTTCTTGCCTCGCCCTGTCTTCTCCTCCTGCCTTCCCCTCCTGCCACTCCCCTTTCGCCCGTGTCCTACTCCTTCCCTCCTCCACTCCTTCCCTCCTCCACTCCCTTCTCTATACGAGGGGATTCCTAACGCATCTTCTCCCTCCCCTCCCTTTCTACAAGAGATCATCAACCCTTTTAAAAGACTGTGTCCACACTCTCTCGCCTCTACCCCTCCCGTCTCCCTCCCCTCCCCTCTCCCCCTCCCTCCTACCTTCCCCTTGCGTGCCCTTCGATTTTGGCGAGCTCGCCCTCTCCGAGGTCGCAGTACTGCTATCGCCTATATCTCGCTCTCGTAGGGGCGCCCTCGTCCGCCGGCTATTTTCACGTGTGCTCCGCGTTGCTCATTTTTTCATTCTCCTTGTCGTGTCGTCCCTTTTCCCCGCCACCGGTGTGATGACCCTCGTATTTCAATTTACCACGCCTGCACCTTCCTGGGCGTGGAGTGCGTACTGACTTGGCTAACAGAGGTGTTGCGTTGGAATGATGCCGTTTTGAAGATAGTCATCTACCATAGCTGATGTTATTAAAGGAGTAAATTATTAGGTTCGAGAGGTATAATCACATCGGTATATTTTTGCAAGTTATCGTACCGGTTTAAGCATGCGTGTGTGCGCGCGTATGTTTTCCTTGGTGAACGTGATATTCTCGACTGGATGAATTAGTGTTGACGAGTCAGCACTTTTTTTAGGTTTCCAAGTAAAGAAATCCATTCATCGTATATGCTCACCGTAAACGATTCATGGATGTTGTATAAAGATGAGATCGGATTTAACCATAGTAATTATGCTGTCGCTTCGAATCATCTGCCTTACTCCTCTGAAATTAATATGAAAGTTTCACAGACGAATTTTAAATAAGGTAGTAAATTTTTTATGCTACAATGTAAGTTTCCGAGACTTTGGTTGGTGATAACTGCCTTATAGTTGTTGTTGCATAGTTGCATAATTTCGTAATATACACATGATAATTACATATTTTCGTATTTTCAAATTTAGCTATATCCCAATATCTCGAAAGATTCTTTACAGGTTCCTTTTCTTCATTTTAACTCAGAATTTGTCATTTTGATATTTTGCTGTAAATATTCTCGCTCAGTTTTTGATTTATAATTATTAAAATATCTTTAAGTTAATAGTTCAGGTCTTGCTTAATTCGATCAATATATTCATCAGTTTTCTTCCAACTAGATTTCAGATAGCGTGCGTCTTCATCTAAAATTGTTGATTGTGTTTAAATGATTCCTTGAAGGCCGCATAATTTGTAATGTATGTTGAACAATTTTTCTTGAAAGTGTGTTCGAATTATTTCGGCAATAATTTTTTATGTTGTAAACAAACAGTTTTATTTACGTGTACGCAAATTCGCAAGTGCAAATCCTGTGCATAGATTTAGAAAATCCTTCGGCAGGATGTGTGCTGGCCTTGGTATTATTCAGACGCGCTGCCATATGGTTCAAGACGTCAGAGATGCTGATAAAGGCATGCGAAAACAAAGCGTGATAGTGTTTGTATTCCCTTCCCGAATAGCAAACACGCAGAGGAAGAGAGCAGACTAAACGGTTAACCCCTAATATTTCGCAAGACGAATCAAAACGTTTGGCGACACAAAAATGGTCTCTAGTGGCATGCTATGATTGGCAATGCCTCAGTCGATTTAGCTGCATGGATATTGTATTTTATTTTGAGTTCGATTCGTTTTATCTTATAAACCTGTGCCTAATGGTGCATAAATGCGAAAATATGCAAATTAGATATTTTGAGTTTATATTGGTATTTTTTTGTCTTTCATGCGAAAGAAATTTTTAAGTATTATTAACACCGTCGGTTCAAAACGCCACACGTAACTCAAGAGTAATCCAGTAACCGGCGACTCTTAAACAAGGCGAAGAAAGAACCGAGTCAATTGCAATTTCCTGTTTATGAAAGGTACGAATATACATGCGGGGGAGGGAGATGAAGAATGCGCGAGGAGGCCATGTTTATCCCTCCGCGTTGCGGGGATCGCGCGGCGTTTGTTTTTTTTAATCCCTCCCCCGCGGACGCGCACTTGGCCGGATCGCATTACTCCCGCGGTGACGTCACTCCGCTAATCCCGCCGATATTTTGGGTTTCCGCGAATTATTATTGGTTTAGGGCGCTGACCCCAATGCCGCACACCTCGCTTTACAATTTGGCAGTGGTTCCGCGGATTATTATGCCTGCGAATTCCCTGCGTTCCTCATACATTTCACCGCTTAGTGAATAATTATCTGGATGAGGAACGAGCGGTGTAACTCAGCCGTAACCTTCGCAGGTACAAACCTATTAGTTGAATTCTTGGTGCATAGAACTTGTAACCATTATTTTTTCGTTTTAAAGCGATTAAAAGGTAGTTTTTCTTACCTTGAGTAGTTTTTGGATCGGTGCTCGAAATGGAAAATACTACGAAACGAACGTTTGTTCTGGTAGTGGAAGCGAAGGCAGTGGAAACGAAATTCGCATGCCGAAGTAGTTGAAAGTCGTAATAGAGGATCTGTGCGTGTGTGCTCTGTTCGAACAGTTTCCAGTGAGTGTTTATAGTTGGCGATATTCCGCGCACTCTTTGCGTTGGTATTGAATAATATATACAGCAATACCTCGCTTTACGCGACAGATAGGTTCGTGAAAATTTCGCTCTAGGCAAAATTCGTGCAAAACGGAGTCATTATGTGAATGAGGAAAGGTTCCATGGACGCGAAAACTAAAGTATAATATTAATAAAAATACGCCATTACCTTAAAAACAGCTTATCTTCGGCTTCCATCCATCAACGCCAGATGCAAATCTTTACATTTCTTCATTAACTTATCTTCATCGGTAATTTTCAAATGGTGTAGAAAACTAAAAACTTCATTATATTTGAGCAAAACTATTTCCTGTATGAATGAAATCCTAAATAAATCATCGAGGGGTTTTTATTCGGAAAGTGACCTTTCTTTGGAAATTATATCACCAAAATAACCGTCGATTGAGAGATAAAAATGGTGTGCTGTCCTCGGGATTTCTTGTATAGTATAGCACCCTGACCCTAAATGATATAACTAACATCCACAAGTTTGGTAAAAATGGAATTTCTCGCGCAAAGCAAGGTATGCCTGTACATAATTTACGATCTAGCTAACTTTCCGGGATGGTATTACTAAATGTCTGACGAAACGGAACGATATTACCGACACTTGCGACAAACCGGAATGACGTTCCGGTGCGTTTCGGCTCATTCCGAGCTCTGTTTTGGAGGCGTTTAATTCCGCAATATTTTATTATAGGATGCATAATAAGAAATACTTTCGGTGGAGCAAAAGATATATATAAGTCGGCACCATGGAAAATCCATTTTTTTTAAAACATACTTTTCATAGAATGTTTTAATTCAAAAAATACTGTTTTGATGTTTTCCAAGACCAACAAAATTTAATTGTGCACCGGGAGGCAGGGAAAATATAAATAAATACTTGTCCGTTCCGTTTACGAAAACGATTCTATACATTTCATTTAAAAATGTAAATTATTCACTGGTTGTATCAATTTTCGTCTGGAATTGCTACTAGAACTTTGGCTTGGTCGACTCATTTTTCATAGTTGGCCGGATTTTGCGCATGTTAAAAAATCTTCAATTCTTCGCACTGAAATGCATCATTAATATCCATTAAATGTGTCTTAGTTTTTATAGCTCTTCAGCAATTGTATATCAGCAGTTCTTCTTGACCAAGCTGGCACAGACGAGTTATTGGATTATAACTTCTCCGTAACCATTATCAAACCTTAACAGTTTGAATTCGTAACGAATCCTAAAAAAAACTTGCATACGGAAGTTAGAGAGAGATTTTTTCTAGTGCGCGATTTAATGATAGGGCACGAAACGCAAAGGCGACACTCCATATCTCATGAATTTTTTTGTGCAAATTTCATTATTTTTTCGGGTCGATTGCGCGACAGATGGCAGTACCATGTTCGTCCGGGTGTGCATCCAACTGATGGGACCATTTACGCCCCATTACTTCGTTCCATAAAGGCAGCCCTCGCGAAGGACAATTACGGTGACTAATGAAACCTCATCAGCTCGACGCCTTCCATTTTCAGAATCTATCACGTGGTCTGTGAGAGATGTGGGAAGCGGTATTATTTTTTCTTTTGACTTGAATCGTCCCGTGTCCTTGAGAACAGAAATACCGCGTAAGTGTGCTAAACGTTGAATACAAAAAACACTTAATTTTATATTAACATTGTTTTATCTCCATTTTCCTTTTTCACTCATGTGTCTAATGCTAACGTTGATTTTTAAAAGCAATTTAAAAGATAATTATTCATGAATGTCAGAACTAATTGCTTTTAGATGAAGGAAAGTGTAAATTATTAAATTTTAACAGACTCGATTCAATTGTTAAGCCGTTGGAATTCGATGTATTTGAATTCGCACGATGAATCAGCAAATTAAATACCGCAAAATGTCGGTTTGTTAGATCTAAAACAAATTAAGATTTTAAAAAAGATTCAAGCTACCGCATTTATCTCATAATCTAAATTAAATGTTTCCTCGCCATCTGATTATTGTAGACAGTATTTTCCGCGCGACCTTTTATTTTCATATGCGTGAGCGCGCATTAAAAGCTCGATTGAAAATGGGAAGTCTTGTTTTATAATGCTTATTTCATTTGTGAGGTAGAATTTGGAACGTAAATGTTGGACGCATTAAAAACTAATCGGATTTGTGTCCCAAATTCTTCGTCACAAATAAAATAAGCAATATTAAACAAGACTCCTGATTCTTATTTCTGTATCAATTTTTTGAAGCGCAACAAAGGCAATGCGATATTCCGCTGTTTTCTGTAAAAGACTATTCCCAAAGCGTGGATTTTTCTGTACCCGAAACGTAGATGGGCGAATTTTAACGTCCGTTAAGTAACTTCGGTAGGGTTCGGCACTTTGAAAACGATACCAATACGCAAAACGCATTGCAGTTAAAACAAAAGGGAAAATGTGTTAAGAGTTGAAAGAGGAAGTACACGTTCAATACAATGCTATGCTGTGTCGGAAAGGGTAAGTTTCACGACGCACGTCAACTTGTCGCAAGCTTCCTAGAAACCAGTCTCCTATGATTGCGGGCCGGGTATGCTAATATCTCCGTGTCGCATATTCTATGCGGGGACAATGGACTCTGATGCATGCGACTCGTACATGCGATCCCAGCATGCCCGGCGAATTCCATTTCTCTATCTCGAATGGATTTGTTTTATTCCCGATTGTCATGTACCTGGTCAGCCTCTTCGAGTCATCGTTCATGCATATAACAGGCACACCTGTGGTCATGGCAACCGCTCTTCGTATGGATTCTATCCTCAGATAAACATTTTGAAAAAGAGTTGGCCCATTCCCAACCGAGGGACGTTTGTTTAGCTGATTACGTTTCCGTGTCGGGAGTTGCAGTACACGGTTGTTGGAAAGTGTACGTCGTTCGGTAGGTACCTCGATCGTTGTTTTTGAAGAAATCGTATAAAAAAATGATTTGGTGTACGGAAGGTGCCCGGGGGACCTCACTGGGCATCGTGATGCAAACCAATGGAGCTTTTCCTCGACGTCCGAAATTTTTAAAAGGGAAGTTCGCCTCCCTTGGATCCGGATTTAGATGGCGAGTGGGTCGAATCGTGAACCGTTTTTAGAATTCATTCGGAGGAAGGAGTGTATGTTTTTCACGGCTCAAGTCTCCGAAAAACGTGCTAAGTTCGATTCTGCCCTCTTGGCTCGACGTTCTCGGCACGTTTTTCTGATAGCACTTTCCTAGCTTTTATTGTAGTTTCCTTTTTCATCTTTTCCTCTCTGTCTTTTTGCCTGTATTGGTTCTTGCCATTCATGATTTTTATTCATTCCTTTCGTTTTTATGCTTTCTCCGATTTTTTTGTTAATTCAAGTGAAAATCGTCAATGTTTACTGATCAAAAGTTTATGGAGGATTCGTGAAACGATTATAACAATTCCTGTCACAGCAAGAAGCATTCCATCTGTTTAGCAAGACAAAAATAGGATTGTGCAAGATGTTATACAATAAAGGAAGATGTAGAATGCGGGAATTTCGCGAATAAAAGCGATTATTAAAGGTGTTGATATCTTGATTAGTAATGAAATTATTTTTACAACACTGTGTCATTAGTTTTCGTCATAAAATTTATATTTATAAAAAATTCTAGCAAAGTCGTATTTTAAACGAAATCGCAATAAATGTGAATGTGAAAAAAAGGTCTCAGATTTTTCGCTGTTGCGATAGTAGGTGAAATTTCGTCGGCGCGCGAAAAGGTTCCCGTTATAACCCGTAACTAAGCGGTAATGGGATTTGCAGACTGACGGACGGGTAAATATTTGCGAGAGGATTTTTTGGAGTAAAATAAGGAGAGAAAGATTTTTTATTCCCTTTTTAAGTATCGGGCTCGGGATATCCGGGTCGCATGGAGACGAATTTTATGTCCGAATAACGGCACACCGAGGTGGCAATGTGGTCAGTCGCTTTCTCGAACCACCCGCTTCTTTTCTGTCTCCGATATGAACTTATTAAGTATTAACTGTGAATGATCGCATTTCAATACCGCAGCCATTTGATTGATGGTTAACCACTGACATATTAACCTTCAAATGATTCAATACTGAGTGGAAATAAAAGGATTCCTTACACTTGAAATCATTTTTTAGTAATTTGAGAGTACTCACTGAAGACTACAGCCATTACCCGAGGTATTAAATTGTTTAACCGAGCTTATTCGTAAATGATAAGGTACGGCTCTATGATATAGTGCCCATGTCATTTATTTGAAATTTGTCTTTTTACATAGAATTCGATATAATCGTCGTGTGGGATATTGTGGAGGGAAGTCATTGAAATAAATTCACAAAAATCGTTTAATTTGTTTCGTTAATGGTATGCATTAACAAAACCTCGAATGGATGTGAATTAACCTGTTGTATGAGGTGTGAAATTAATTTATTTCCTATCGCTCCGTGACATTTAATGGCTTTCACTGAGCAATTAATGTCAAAGGAACCTCGAGTAATAAACTTATCCCACACCCGGTGTATAAAAAAAATCGTGACTGTGATTTGGATCAGTACCTACTTCCTTTAGATTATTTACATACCTTGGATTGTTCTCGAAATACAACCTTTTTTCAGTCTTTCGTTCTCGTTCTATCGAGTTAATATTGAAAATGGGGAAAATTTTATCGAAATGCTCCTAGTTTCTTCAGGCTGCATGATCTTAAAAACTGGGTACGTTCGAAAGCCGCAGTCTGTCTGTGATAATACTTCTGTTAAAGAGTCCAAGAAACATGCAATTACTTGAGAAATAGGGTCATCATTGATATAGAGTATCATGAATCAGGTCTAGATATGTCATATCTGGGGATGTTGACCAAGTAAGCTAAGGATTGAGCAATGCCTTTGAGATAAATCGAGAAACAACTTTCCCTAATAAGTATTCACGTGTTCATTATGTTTTCAGATAAAACGGCCAATCAGCATACAAATTAACTGAGTCCTGACCGTATAATCGCGCTTATTGACACTTTCCTCTTTATTCGATTTTTTTATTGCGCGATTTTTGCTGCTTAAAGCCTATGATTTTGAAGTGTGAAATAAGAATTTAATGTCTTTATAACCTAAATTTTCTTGGATTTCCATTCCGATTTATGTACTTTTTCGTTTTTGCGAAGGCGTCGGATCTATTTGCAATTTTTGCATGAAAGATTTGATTTTTTAGCGCGTTTCATTTTGTGAACGCACTTATGTTTTCGCTCTGTCCATCCGTGCAATCAGTTAAATTAAAAATTGAAAGTAAACGGTAAGAGATATAAGACTGAAATTTGCAAAGGGTGTATGTATTCTATGATGCCATATATAACGCTGCCAAAGAAATTTTTGGAGAAATCGGTGTGCGTCAGAGGGTGCCTTTAAAAATTTCAAATTAGGATTATGAGCAAATGGTTATAGATAGAAAGCTGCAATTTTTCTGTTTGTGTGTCCTTGAATGCCATCTATAACACTGGGGAATAAATATTTTTGAAAAATCGGTGGACGGCAGGGGGTGCATAAATTTTCAAATTAAGATTCCGAGCAAATGTTCATAGTTAGTAAGTTAAGAATTTTAATTTAATTATTGAATAAACTACTTTATGTTGTATAATTATATAACTAAATTTATTAATAATTTTAAGTTTGCAATTCTAAATAAACCTCACTAAATAAAACGGGCTTTTACACAGGTATTGTGTCAGCAAGTGAAGTTCTCAATTTTTTTGTTTTTATTCTTGAATGATTCCGGATCCCTTGCGAAGGTGACTCTAACTTGGGTTATTTCTTTCTTTTTATCCGCAGGTGAGTGTCCTACTGCTGAGGTGAAGTTTAGAATGACAAATGCATCGGGAATTACAAATGCACTGTGGGATTGAATAGGACCCGTGGTAAGTTTTATTTTTATTAAAGGCCATTATCCATGCGACATGCCAAAGAGAATCTTCCGTGATGCTGTCACTCTTTGTTTGTTTCATACCGTCATCAATGAGCATTACGCAGTAGACTCTTATGGCTCGGTAACCAAGGCGATTCATTAGGCAAATGTGACCCAAGTTCTGTTCGTTTATTTTTCTCGACTCGTATCAATCTTGCCCGTATTTTCAGCTCTTAGTGATGTAAAAAATTCGTGTCAATTTTCTATGCCCGCGTATCATCTGCATCTCTTCGCCGACTTTGGTCGGGTGACATTGTCGCGATCTCAATAAAGTCAACCGCTTTACTTTTATGTCACAAAAAGGGTCCCAATATTAACTGGTTGTGGATTTTATCAAACTTTTATAGAAATTTTAGTTTCTCTTAATTCTAGGAAAAAAGAGATTGTCGAGTATCTTAAAATTCCTGATTTGTATTTTTTTAATACCTGGTGGTGTCTATACTATATAGCAATTACTGAGATTGTGAAATTACAAAATAAATAGGGAATCAAATGACTTTTCTCAAAGTTTCTGAAGAAGGCTGTTTGATTTAAAAATCGTTGGGTTGGCAGGAGCGATTCAGGGGTGCGTAGGGAAGAAAACGGCTTTCCGTCCATTGAGCGTCTTCTTCCCTCTTTTGTTTTCCAAAAGCACGACGCGTGCCTTATGCCCACACCGCGCCGCCGTCAGCATTTCAATTGCCGAGGCAGGCATCCGACGTGTATCCGTCATTTTGATGGCCGAAAAGTTTTGAGGGAAAATGTGAGGAGGGTGGAGGGAAACGTAATTCCATATTTCACCGCGGTCAAGTTGGCGGCGCTGGCGTCGCCGCCGTCCTGGAAGGGGGAGGGAAAGGCGGCGGCTCCTCTTGCTTTTTCCACATCCCTTTGTTGTCTTTCGGGCGCGCGTACGCCTTGTTTTCCCTCTTCTCCGTCGTACAAGCTCATTGTTCAAGGCGAGACGTGAGTTCGAAGTCAGGAGGCTGCGACGCGCTCACCCCTTTTAATGCGCGTCGTGATCCTGCTGCTACGGCAGCCATCTTTTCCGCCCTCACTTTTTTCATAACCCATCCGCGCAGTTCGGGCCTCTTTTGTTTTTTCATCCTTTACTCTCACTCTGCGGGGTTGCGCAACCGTCGTGAGCAATTTTAACTCGTATATGGCAGGGCACGGGTTGAGTTCGCTGTCGTCATTATATCTCACTCCTTCGCGTGTTGGTTTTTTGCGTAACGAGATGGTTGAGAGGAAAGCATTTCTTTGAGAAAAAATATTCCATTTGCCGGTCTGAAAAAGTTGTACTCTTAAATTAGGTTTAACCTTAAAATAATCGTCTCCTGGCATCTTGACATTGTCTCCAACTGATATTATCGAGGAAACCTGGTTGAATGAAACATTTGAGCGGAAGAAAAATCATTTTTATTACTCATTGGGACTGATTTAAACATTTCTTTGTTCTGGACCAGATTGGAAACTAAGGAGTAATTTTCGATATTTCCTTGTTTGCCGTAGAGAAAAGTAAACTCAGTTTTTAAGACGACTCATTAAAATTTCCGAGAATTTCCTTCCTTTCCCACAATCTTCATGTGAGTTGGACTAGGATAATATTTTTTTAAGAACTGACCTTATGTTCGTGAATTCACACACAGGTTTCCCTCTCTTTATGCGGGTTCGCTTTATTCGAATTCGTTTTTATGTGTCAAACTTATTGCTACCGGAATTTTTTTTTATGCGTCTTTTATTCGCTCTTATGCGGTTACGCGGGCAGTGCAATACAAATGCAAGAAAGTTCTCCACTGCACGGCAAGGTGACCATTCAGTCTCTCATTGCCTCTCATGCTTTGCGTATTAGTACTACAGTAAAAGAGATGAGAGTGGAGAGGGTATTGTAGAGTGGAGATGAGACTGAGATTTCGTGTGATACTGTTTGAGCAAGCTTGAGAAGTTTTGTCTCCTTGTCCGCGGAACATGCGTTGAGCCAATACAACCCTCCAGCACTTTAAACCTCCACTATTATGTCATCCACAACAGACACCACTTGTGCTCGTCTGCTTCCTTTTATTGGCGAGTATAATTTACAGTGTTAATTGTTTTAAGTTTGTATTTAGCGCATAAGAAGTCCTTATGGAGCGAAAGAAGAGCGTCTTGGAGGGGGATTTAAGATTGCTTGTGGTACGTATCCCTATCTTTTACATGTAAATATGGGTTCTGTTTATGCGAATTCGCCTTATGCGTCACATTCCTGGAATGCAACCCTCGCATAAAGAAAGGGAAACCTGTATGTAATGAAAGCCTGTATTGGCTCCTTCGATTTGTATTAGGAGAAAGTTAATTGCCCGAGTGTAGTAATGAATGACAAACGTTCTCATTTTCGCAAGGATTTTTTTTGCTTATGCGTTGCAGAATGTTAATATCGTCCGCTTGGTAATTGCTGATGATGTGTCATAATGAAAGCTCTCATACTTTTGTTCCTAATTTGAAGTTATTGACCCACATTTATTAGTTTCAACTCGGTTTTCTACTTTTTCTGTAATTTGAGTTCTGGCATTTAATACCAAGCCTTGTTATTGTATTGCATTTTGTCCTATTTCACGAATTGACTTACTAAAGAGTGATGCAACTCACGGTGCCCGTGCCAACGACCGCCACCCACGAGTAATAGCGCTCCCATTACAGCCGTAACCACAATAAAACCCTCCGTCTTTTACAACCAATAAAGTAGCAAGTGGCGAAACATTGAATTAATCATTATCGCGACTTTTTTTCACAGTTGAAGCTCCTGTCGTTACTTGCCGCGGTTGACTATCTGCGCGCTCCCTAGAGGACCAACAGAAGTGGACATTTCCTCTATGCACTCTGATTAATGTGAACTCTTGTGACGTTCCCTCAACGCGGCTTTTTGAAGTCGAGGATGACACAAGACCTTTGACGCGGTGGTAAAATGGGCCTTGCGTAGGAAATGGCGTCTTCCATGTGTCTCGAACTGCGGAAAAATGGGATTAGTTCGGATGTACGTGGTTCCGCGGGAAGTAGGTTATTAAGAAAAAATGCGTATATTTAACCCACCGAAAACATAAAATTATTACTAAAAGTGATTCAATGATTTCACATTTTATTATGTTTATATTAAATTTATAAAAACAGCAGCCATGTTATCTATTCGTGATGTTCAGTGCAGTCCAAGATACCCGAAATTAAAAACAAAAAAGTTGTGATTGATTTTAATTAAGTTTACACGAGATAGGATTGACAACAAAAGTATTAACTCAACTTAAATGATAACACCAAAGCCACTATTAATGGTCGTCCTAAACTCGAATTTCTCCCAGCAATTACTCCCGTTCTCTTTCAAAATTCGTGATCCTAAGCAAAGCGTTACATCATTACTACAGTATTTAAACTGTTTATCACTAGGAGAACACCAATTGAAGCTGCCATAAAGAAGTATTGATTCGACGAAAGAATGATTGAAACATCAGTTGGCACGACCACGGAGATGAATGAATACACGAGATCAATTTTAGGATAGAACGACTCACGATCAGTTCTTTTTTCATTTGTAATAGCAAAGCGTAATTGATGGGGTGCCCTAGGGATCGTAAGGCGTATTACATCCGCCAATCTTGTGAATTTCAGCGTGGAAGATGTGTAAATGACTTATGATATATGGTTCGCTGTGGTCGAACTTAAACTAATGAGTAAATATGTACCATTAGGAAAAAGAGTCTTGACGGTCCTTCGCAGTTTCAACGTAAACAGTTTCCTTTTTTCCGTTTTGGTGAGAGATAGGCGCCCGCGTAGATTATGAGGTTCGAAGGGGGAGAGTTCGGATGGTGGTTGATGTCACCCTTTTGGTCTTCGTCGCTGGGAGTGGTTTATGGGCGTGGAGTATGTGGGCGCCTGTACATTGTCCCGTTTCATCCCGGCGTCTTTTAAGGGGGAGTGGTGTGTTCTCAACCTTGGCCACAGGAGCGGTTTCCTGGCACGTGGGCATCCATTGTTGAAGCGAACGGCGCTGAATGGGCGTTCTGAAAAGGAAGGGTCAAGCTCTGCCGGCCAGCTATTCGATTCTTTTTACCTAAAAAAATCGCTAATGGTGTAACTTTTGCAGCTGCCCCGCCATTCGTATTCTTTGTGTAGCTTTTTAAAACAGGAGGTGGGACTTGCTCTATTCATTTTTGTCTTCATTTTATTAGTCGAGGGTTTTATTTCGTCCGGAACTCGGGAGTCGATGGGTGGCATTGTAATGTGATACTTTCGTTCTTTCTGAGTAGATTTCGTTTAATTTAAAATCTGCGTCGGAAAGGTCACTGTCAAACGGTTCTTGAAATCCCAAATAGATTTTTCTATTCTAATTATTGTCTCACCGTAACATGAGGCAAATACACATGTACTTATATTGCTTTTAGATCATTAAAGTTTTCTCTCGCAGCATGAAGCAATATCTTTAGGAGCCAGGAAAATAAATCGATGAATGATCGAATTCAAATTATGGCTTTTACCATTTTAATGTTAGGCAACCTATTACTGTAGGAGATATCTTCTTTAACATGGTTATTTAACTAGGTTTCACCTTTTGGTGACAATTTTCTGCGTAATCCTTGTTTAAATCAAAGAAAAATTTAGTTTCAAATTTGAAACCTCTGCAGAATCCAAGCGTTTCGTAATATCGTGCTCTTACAGTGTTGATATATATTTGAAAACGCCAAAGAAAGGTTTCTGTCACATTGGTAGCATAGTCTGAACGAATCCTCTTTCATCTTCCATTCCGGCATATTTTTATTACGGCGACAATGGGATAAAAAACGCGCGTCTAGCTAATTGGGAAAATGGCGAGTCATCTTGCGAGCTGCGGAAGTCGTATGGAGGCGCACACTCGAAATAATAAGTTTTGACGGCCCCTTTTTTTTAAAGAAAGGATTCGGACGATTTCACATCACAGTCACGCCTCCGCACGACCCCCCACCTTAAAAACGAAGTGAAAATTCCCATCGTCTTAAAAGCGAACAATGCGAGAGGGAGGGTGGGGGACGTACGCCCTCGAACTCCCAAAAGGGTCCTTTAGTCCGCCGATTCCCTTTCATAATGTCCCGCCCGGAAGACAGATAGGACGGAGGGTGAGATGGAGTTTTTCGTCACAACGATTTATCCAGCACCTTCCTCGGGTTTCTTATCAAAGGGAGGGGTCCGATCGTCGACCGAGCGTGTTGAAGGGAGGCGCCTCTATAGGCATCACGAACCGCGATTCTTTTATGCGGCGTCTCCGCAGTTTTTTTTTATTCACCGTGCGGTACATAGTGAGTGGGCGGCGGCGCTAACATAAGACGGAGCGTGGGTCGATTTAATTTAATTTTTTGTTCATGTGCGGGTGGGAGTTTGGGTCGCAGTTTAGATGCAGATTGCGTAAAGGTCCGGCAGAAGTTTACCGGCCGAGTTGCGTGGGTGTGTGGACGTGGGTGCGTGTTAGAGGCTTCGATTTCGGCATCTGGGCACGTTATGTCTTCCATTACGTGCGTCGTTCCCACGGAGACAATCGCGTCGAGAATGGAGTTCAGGCAGCAGGAGCTTTCAGGTGGGTGTCCCCGCGCGTTCTACAGCAGTTATAATGTTTCTTTTTTTCATTGCCTGTCTCTTATTTTACCATCGATCAATTTCTTTTTTATATCTTCCCTCGCATCGTTGGTGGCTGAGGAACAGCCGTAAAAAAATCGGTTCGCTGTGGGGGAGTTTTACTAACGGTTCATTTGATTCTTTGGGGTTAGGGATTTACGCGGCGTTTTCGGATAGGTTGAATAAGTTATGCCTGTGACATCGCCGTAGAAAGTTATTGCGTAGCAATTTATATTATGTTTGGTCGTTGTATGATGTTCATCTTCAGATTTATGTGCTCGTGTATTTTTAAAGATCGGAAACGTAGGAAGATTTACGGCGTAGGTATGTCTCTTTTCCATTAATTGAAATATATCGCACATTTCAAGAGCGCATACATAGAGTGTAATCCTTATTTTGACTGTCATTTCAAGGTTTAAGGGAAAGTTATATTTTTTTCGTTTGAATCCGAGACCTGTTTTTGCATTTGTATTAAAATTAATTCTTAAGAAAGAGAATGGTTTTAGCTTACCTTATTGCGGAAAAGAAATCCACCAGCTATGTCCATCGAATTTCCACAAAGGCGTAGGGGAAATCAGTTACGCGATTTTTTTTCAAAGCAAGCGTCATCGAAGGTTATTCACCGATAATAGATTCTAAAAAAAAGAACTGCTGCTCGGTAGTCGAAACGCGCATAGGGTTATCCCAACCTTCTTTTAGCTGTTGGAGAGACGTAGCTTTTCGGTTTAAACTTAAACTAATTTATTCGTCGGAAAAATCTAAAACCAATTTATTGGGGCAAAGATCTGATCGAAATAACCCAAAAACAACTCTCAAAACGTCAGAACTTCTTCATTGACGCTGCAGTTTTTAGTTCTGCGTGCAGTCGATCCATACCCACAGCCACTCACCAAGCAATGCATCCCGTGAGCGGAAATTATCCCGGCGCCACCTCGTAGACTCGCCTGTCATACCGGTTGCGACATTTGCAGTATGTAGTGGCAGGATGGGAGCGACGATCTGTTGTTAATCTCGCTATCCCGCGAGCGAGTCAACTCCAATTCATTACGCTCGGGCGGTCACCATCGTCGAACCACTCCACCGCTACTCCAACTGTCGCGGCCGTATGGCGTGCGTTTCTCCATCCCACGCAAAAAGTGAGATCCGACGGGGAAAAGATTTCGCATCGACGGGATGATGACAAAATGCTGCTTTCTGAGAGAGGCGTCGAAAAATGGGTCGTCTACTTCTAGATTTCCATGCCCTTTGTCCCGTTTTTTTCCTTCCTTTATAAAGGAGGGAGGAAGGAGAGGAGGAGGTGGTGGGAGGAATTCACACGGTTGGAAGTCGTCGAGCCCAGCGACTTGTGTGTATGTGTTTGATCTGAAACGCTACTCAGGGTCGAGTTAATGTGACAGCTCACGAGACCTTTCTTGTCTCTATTAATCTCGCCGCTGGTGAAGGATCGCGTCGTTTGGACGTCGTTGACGCCCTTTGTGAGATTTTTTCGGCGGATCGTTAAGGTGGAGGGGGGTTATCAACGTCTGAATTAGTCAGAATTATATAATGGTCTTCGGCGGTTGTTTGTTCGGGCAATTTGAGTCGATTTTATTTACTATTGTTTATGCATCTGACGTTTCTATATCGTGATTAATCTTCAAGGACACCGTGGATTGATACGTATTTTATTTTTCTCTGCCAAAAAACCAAAATTTGATACCCTTGATGATGAAATATCGGGGTAACTGTGCTGAAGTGGTTGTGTTTTATCCAATCTACGTGTTAATTCTCGGCAATCATTTTCCAAGTGCAAACTTGGAATATAATATATGATGAAACGTATTTATCTATCCCAGGCGACAATTTTTGAGGAAATAAATGCTCCATCTATTTAGAAAGTTATTTATAATTTCATAATAAGTGACGAACTTGAACTTAATCAATTTAATGAAATTAATTTCCCTGCACTCGAGCTTTATTTGTTTTTCCGTTATCTTCTCGGAATATGAGTAAAAAGTACGGTTAAGGTAGAAAAAACTTTAAATGAGTTCACAAAATCGAAGGGAAACTAAACATCGTATCTTTTGAAGGTTACTCTTTGATTTCTCATTGCAATTGGTTCCAAAGTATCGCTTTTGAGCTACGTACTAAGAATACGTACAAATATTCGCTGCATCGACTTGTTTGTACTTTTGAACCAACTACATACGTACTAACTGGGCCAAAAATTATTTTATGTACAGGATGTATCAAAGGCTATTAAATACGGAGCCAACTCTTCACATGGCTAATATTAAACAAGCTGTGCGTAACAAGTCTGTTATGAAGATCCAGCAAATTCTTTAATGAGCAATTTTAAGCGTATGACGCAAAACAGGTCGCGTTTAAAAAGTAAATGTCGAGGTTCGAGGTAGGTAAAAAGAAAAATAAACTGCCCTCCACTTTTGCGATTTATTGCCCTTCTAAACAAAACTTGTTCCGAGCGATACCATACATATATGCGATATTTCATCAGATTATATCGAACCGTTTATCCTGCGGTGTCGCGAGAAGACGACAGACTACCGAGGGAAGGAATCGTAAAATATTTTTTCGTAAACAGGTGAGCCTAAAGGTAGTCACATTTTTACGACCATAGTATGTACTTCCTCTATATCAGTGAGTCCCAGACTTTCGGTCTAGCGCAGCGGTTCTCAAACTAACTGAAGTCTCGGAACCCTTGGACTTTCATTCTTATTATTTAATGGGACCCCGTGAAGCTTTCGCGGAACCCTTGGGTTCCGCGGAACACAGTTGGAGAAACTCTGGTCTAGCGGACCGGTAAAATTCCTACGCAAGTTTTCGGACCGGCATCCCTCGAGCTGTTACAATTAAATTAATATGTTAATTTGATACCTTAAAAAAGCATTACATTAGTAAATTCGTAGAAATTTATTTTTAGTTGACAAAAAGAGCAAAACATTTACAATTGTTTACTCATTTTTCAGCGTGGACAGAAATGACAAATAATTTTCATAAGTTTTTAATCGTACGAGAATTTAATTTTATGTATCTGTCTGCGATTCAGAAATCTAAAAAATACGTACTAATTTTTACCAATAATTTCTGCAGAGTAGGCGAAATTTAGTCACGGATTGAGAACCACTGCTCTAAATAATTCGTTTTTGAGATAGCAATCATTCTGAAGCTTTTAATTGTCTCGTTTATGTTCGGTTGCTAAACATCTCGAAGTGCGCCACACGGGAGGAATCACGCCTTGATGTTGAATCTATCGGAGTACGACGGTATTTAGTAATTTTTGCTTCAAGTGAAGCAACTGGTTGGATTTCTTTTTCTTTCTAGTGGGTGACAAATCAAGCCTCACCCATATGTTATAACGCCATTCAGAGGGCACGCTCGAATGCTTTCGAGGATGATTTAAGATCGAAGGAAGGAAGGGAGGGAGGGAAAGAGGCAAAGAAAGGAGAAGTAGGAGAGGGTGAGAGATGGGGAGAAAGAGCGAGTACGTTTGGATAAACGGTCAGCAGAAAGAGAGGTGTTATATCGGAGAGATATTGTCTCGAACCCCTCGGAGGAAAAAAATTCTCTCTCGAGTGGACGGGGAGAGTAATAGGGCTTCGGACGAGCAAGGCTGGACGCAAACACCCACTCCGCACCCCTTTCTCCCTCTCAATCCCCTCAACTCTTTGAGCAACAGGTGCGCGGTGTTTCTTGCGGGCGTTTAATTCAGAAAAGGGTGCTGCACCGTGTGGGCGCCGGGTCGGGCGAGAATGTCATTTCGGCGAATAAAAGCGTATGCTAGTTTGCGTTTTAAATGGACCCGAGTTATGCGTTGCTGTGGGGGACGTTCTTGACGTCTTCTTGGTGGTGGTGGTGGGGGGAGAGAGAAATCTCTCGTTTTAAAAGCACGTCGAGAAATTTCGCAAGGAAGGCGTGGGAAAGATTCGGTGTGTGGCGTTTGATAAATTAAGTCGTGATGTCACTCCCTCGCTCGGTTTTTTTTGTTCCTTTTGCTCGTCTCTCTCCTCTTCTCCGTGCGCCGTTTGTGCGATGGGTTAACGAGCGCGGCGGAACGTCTCCCATTGCGACGTCTTTCCGGATTATTTCCGGTCTAATGGCTCTCGGTGGCCGATATATTACTCGCCCTCGGCATGTGGTGCGTTAACGCGCGTGAGTTACATCGTTTCGCGGCTTCTGCGCCTTGATGTTTTGGTTGCTGTCTTGTCTACGAGTTTCGACAGAGAAAACTATGCCAAATTAATGCTTTCAAACATTTAAAATTTCCATTTTAGCTTTGGAAACTATTTAGTATTAGGATGGATTTTTGGTAGTATGGTGTTTTAATTCGCTGATTTTGTGTTGTGCGATGTAAACGAGTAACATTAATCCGCTGACACAAAATTTGCAGAAAAAGATAAAATATACCGTTTGAATAAATATAATGGCATTTTTTAAATTCAATTAGGCGTGACGAGTTGAGACACTAATGATTATCAGCCCTCGCAGGGCAATGCCGAGGCACAATTTGCGGAAAACTGTTGAAAGTACATAAAATATAAATTATAATATTTTAAACGTCCTGGAAAAGTTAATAATTTGTCTTAATATTTGCAGGATTTTTAATCAAAGGAAGTTAATTGCGCAATAGTGAAATCGAAATTCATTTTAAATATAACTTTTATTCTTTTTACGTTCTCCATACGTAGTATAGGGAAAGTACTGTATTCATGGAAAAAATCTACTTCGAGATTTCAACGGAAATAAACGTTTTGAGGTCCCCTGAACACGTTTTGACCATTTTATCGATATGTCTGTGTTTATGTATGTGATAGCTTTTTGTGGGTGCTCTAACTCAAAAACTATTAATCAGGTCAACGCAAAGTTTTATATTTATCATTTCTATAAAAGTCAGAAGAACTGATTAGTTTTTGGTAAAAATTGGTCAACCGAAAGTGGGTGTTTACTCTTGTCACTTATTCGTTATTTTGAAATATTTGATAATTGTAAAAATGTGTTGAAATAAAAGTTGTAGGAAATTTAACTTTCTACAACCTCTGCTTGAAAAATTTTTCCATATAATGTATTGTTTAAGAGATATATTATATTTTTAGCTGCCACCACCACGCCACCTACCGACGCTTATTGTTAACAATTGACGCTTAGTTACCTCTTAGTAACGCTCCTTTTTCTTTTCTTAATTGTTGAAGCTTTGTGGCTTTATCCAATATTAGAAGGCTATGGTTTGAGTTTATTTCTGTTCTTTGTCAAGTCTAAAATTTTCTCGGTTTCTTAAAATATTTATTATTATGTAACCTATTTGGAATATTTAGAAATATTACAAATATGGAGAAAGTCATGTGGTGGCCACATCAGATTTTTTCATTTGTTGGATAAGCGGCGAGCGTGAACTGAGCATTTGTTAGCCGTTGGGAAAAGTTTTATTTAACAAATTAGTTTTAATGTATTGCAAAGCCGAATTCATTAGGTTCTAAACCATTTTGGAACAATCAAAATAACGGTTCGTGCGTGATTTCCTTTATCGGTTAGAATAAGGTGTTAGCGTGTCAGGCAAAATATATTTTTTCATTGGATAAATACATGCTGTATCTCCGCAGACAGGGTTGAGGTGTTGTTTTTTTGTTCGACGCCCTGGCGTGCGAAAACGCTAAACTACCTCGTGAAACGCAAGATGGAGCCATATCCGCCCTTGGCGTTGGGCGTGACAAGGCCGTCTCCATAACCATCGCGAGCACGCCCCGCGCGCACTCATTTCACAGAGGTCGCTTTTACAATTCGCGCTAATGGATCTAGTAAAAAAAGGGAAGAGGAGAGAGAGAACAACTATTTTCACCGCCTATTGCCTCCAATAAACCGAAAAAAATCGCGTGACCACAGACAGTTAAAATTAATAAAGAAAGAACTCCGATCTATTTCCTATTCCTGCGGGAAGAATCGAGGGCGGTTTCAGCAAAACTTTAGGGCGATCAAAGTAGTCGGCGTAAAGAGGGAGGTGAAAAACAATGTAAGAACGCCTCCCGTGTTTTTCGATCTGCGCGCCAGACGACATTCCTCGAATCCTCGATCGACCAAGTCACGCGAAATGTTTTGACTCGTGCGTTTCTCTGTCCCTATCGCGACGCGGAATTCGATGCAGTCTTATGATGGGGAAATATTCTTCTTTTGTTTTCTTCTTATATACGCCGGCCCCGAGAGGTCAATGGACTCTGGCCATTAATTGAGTGGGATCGTGACGCAATTTCTAATAGATTAGAAGCCGCACGCTATAAACTAGCTCCCTCGTTTGTCCGTCCGTCGTTTTTTCCTTACTCTCAATTTCTCTTCTCTCGTGGAGAGAGCTGCTCGGAAACTTCTCTGGGATGCGGCCTTTTTTGTGCTGCTGGAATAGATGATCGCGTCGGCGTGTGTGTGTGCGCGTGTGCACGTGTTTGTCTCTTGGTTACCATATCGCGTCGCATGTAACAGTAAACCGTATTTTTTGCATCGAAGTATTTTTTTTTCAAAGAGTATCGTTCCTCATAAACGTTCTCCACAAAAGATGAAATTTATGGAGGTTTCATTCGATTTATTTTGAATATAATGGTTGCTAAATCCTCAAAACCTTTATCTAGATAGCTGTCGTTAAACTTTAATGGGAAGAAATAGGTCGGTTGTTTTAAAAGAACGTCGCTGTTTCTCGAGAGATGAAAGTGAAATGAATCGTAAAGTCTTATAGTTGAAATTATTTGGCAACCTTTCTAAATTTTTAGTAATGAAAACAAATTTTTTCCAGAGAAATTTATTTATTTATTTTAATGTTTTTTACCTTAAATATAATCATGTTGAAGTAAATGTTGATATCAAACGCAATAACGTTTGAGATTGGCAAAATCCAGTATTTTAGAACCTTAAAGAAGAAAAGAATAATTTTACTGTGCATTTATTGATTAAAATATTCACTTTAAGGATTCGTGTTATTTTTAGCGATTCGTCGCAAATTAAATTTGGGATGATTTAAATCGTTGTATATATATATATATATATATATATATATATATATATATATATATATATATATATATATATATTTATGTATTTTTGTGATTTATTTTAAAATTTATCGGCATAATGTCTATCGCCTTCTTCAAACAAATCCGAATAAACTGACTGCGCATCGTTCGTTCACCCCGAACGTCTCATCCATACAACGTCCAAGATGACGAAATGAAGTGACTGTTTGCGACGTGAAGAAGCAACTCTCTGCTCCTTTCGTTTGGCATGCCCACTTACGCACAATGGGGTCTCGCGTTCCTACATTAACACTCCCAACAGTTAAAGTCATTCATCATCACCCACTGCTTCTGTCTGCAATCCTGAAGGAAAAAAACCTCGCGTTTAATGGCCTTATTGGGCGTTAATCTCTGACAAAGTATGAAAAGAACAGGTGTCTTCTATCCGTTGACAAATTACCTCCTACTTGAGGATTTTTCCTTTCAATGGCGTAGCGAGGGATTCCATCTCCTTTTCTAAATCGATGGATTCGGGGATGGGTTTGATCTAAGTTATGGTTCCACAATACTTGCACGGTAGAGATTTTTAAAAATGGCATTCGTGGTATTCCTCCGAGGACACGGAAGGAATTTTTCTGGAAGACTGCCTTCCATAGGAGACAAGCTTATTCCCCCAACTCCCCTTTGATTCCAAGGGAGGAATACGTTTAATCACTCGGTTATCGAAACCAGTTTTCCTGTAGTCAGGGAATGCGACTCGAAAATGGACTTTCTTTTGTCTTTCTTTTTCGCCGCTTGACTTCGTCTGAATGATCTTTCGGGAACTCATCGAATTCGCCCGGGGAATCAAGGTTGGTAATTAAGCAAGAAAGTAAAACTTTTGAGACGTGGAATGCTTATTATAACTTTACTTTTTTTAAACAGATCGAAAACATCCGTCGGATGTCCTTGACCGAACTGTAATTTCAAATTTTCCCACAAAAAGTTGAATGGTTCGTTTCCGACGCGGAATAAATCAAAGAAACTTGCAGTTATAAGTGGGCCGAGTTCAATCTCTTTCACAAACCAACGAATCTAGTGCGCGTGATGGATCGGATTCGTAGGCCCAGCCATCTCGCACATATTTAACAATATCCGCTTTTCGATTTCCTCAGTATCTTCCATTTTTAACCTCCATATTTCACTCGGGCGTATTCGTCGAGCGTTTTAATAATAAAAATTTTACATTTATTCCGGACTTTGGAAAATTCTCTGGTGCCCATCCGAATGGTTGTTTTCAATTAAATTTGCGACCCGTTGAACGCCTAAAAGCCTCTGTCCTAATTGACTCGCTGCTGGAACATTCTCATTCGAGTTCTTTCACCGCTTCCCCGGCGGAGGCACAAGTATTGCCCAATAGGGTCCAACTATCACCTCTTCAGTTTCGATCGTGTTTTTTTTTCCTTTTTCCGTCTATATTAATTTATGGTCTCTCCTCTCTCACTCCCTCCCCCTCCCACCGTTTTCGGGGAACCCATGGCAATCCATTTCGTTAATTACCCTCCTTTTACCGGTTCACCCTCTTGTGCGCCTCACGCCTCTTCTTTTTTCCATTCCATTCCGCCATTAATTTTCTCCCATCACACGCGTTAACGTTATCCCAGCGGAGCGTGAGTGGAAAAAAATGTTCGAAGCGCTTTTTATTTTCGCTCTTCATTTTTTCCTGGCTGAGACTACTCTCGTTTCTCCTCTTCCACCCTGCCTTCCGTATCCTTCGCTAATTCGTCTCTATGGAGAATTTATCGAAAATTTCGGACATTTAAACTTATGTATATAAATATTTACCCTTATATTTTTACACTAGACTTAATTTCGTAGTATAAATTATATTAACCAAGAGTATCCGGTGAACACACGGTGATGCTCGCACATTGAAAAGAACATTCAGGGACAAGAATTCTCGCTTTCGCTGAACCCGAGGAGCTCTGCCTCGCATTAATTACTGGTGATGCGATTGTTTTGAACGATTTTCTGCATTTTTATCCGATTAATCTGATGAATCGATTGTATTTAAAATTTGAGCTACTGTTTTTGAGTATACGAATGGAATTCGGAGAAGTTTTCGACTTCCTGTCTTTTAGCTGCCGAGGAACTGTTAAATGATAATAGAGTACGATAATCCGTGTTGGTTTGGACTGAGGCAGGTACGGGAAACCGTAAAACACAGATAATACAAAGGTTGAAAATTTCCAGGCAAAATAAGTTAAGATCTCTTTCAAATATTGTACCAATTATTATAATAAACAAAGATAATGTCTGCATGGCAAAAGTGATTTATAGATTGTTGAGATTTACGTAATCAAACTAAAAATTAGGAAGCGTAATATCCGAGATTGTATTTGGCATTAGAACGCTCTTTATATTCTTGTGATAAATTATAAATTATAGCAGTAGTGATAAATAATAATAAGAATAATAAATGTGTACAAGGTCTAGAAAATCTGTCCAGAATAAAGGATATCTGGATAGACTTATCGGGCAAAATTCGAACTTCCTTTTGAACGCCCCACCGCCCGATTAATCCGAACACGGATAATCGATTTTTTTTCTTGAATTCATTGGAAAAGTCTTTGGAACTCCGTCGGGTTTCTTATTGGCTGTATCCAACTGCATTTACTCCTCTTTCTTGATAGCATCTCGCTCGTCTTCAAAGCCTCTCCCATCCACGGACATCCTCCCAACAGGGCGAACGATGGCTATCGACAGTTTTTTTTCTTTCAGTTAAAAGTTACATCCACCTCCTGGTTTTTCTCTCGGCCTTTTCTGAAGTCCGGAGGCGCGACTCGCACTCCCCAATCCCGAATTCCGGACACGTAGTTACTCCCTTTCGGAAGAAAAGAGAGACTAAAAGTCTCTAGGAGACGGACAATGTGGGTAGTAGAAAGAGGAAGAGGGACAGGTGGAAACGGTTCAAGAAGTGAAGGTTTCTCGGACTGGGTGGGGGAGAGGAGGATAAGAAGGGTGGAGGGGAGAATGGGAGAGACAAAGGGCAGGGAGGAGAGTAGGAGAGAGTGAAAGGGAAGAGCAGGAAAGAGGTATAGGCCGGATGGAGGAAAGTAGGGGGTAAAGAAAGGGAGGGAGAAGAATGGAGGTAGAGGGGAATGGGAGCAATATGGAGTTGGAGAAGAAAGAAGGGAGAGAGAGAGAGATAGGAAGGAAATCGACCTAAATGTCGATAAGTGTTCTGCCTTGAATTTCACGCGTTCCAAGAACTTCATCCGTTATCCATAGAAAATTTCTTGGTTTCTTGAAATATGTCAGTCACTACCGATACTTAGGAGCTGCACTCAGTAGCAACATGTCCAGTTGGGAATGAGCCAAGAACTTTATAGTAGTAGTAGTAGTGATTTCCTATCGATTCCTGTGGAGATGCCCCTCGAGTGCGAAGGAAATCACATCTTTTTCGCTAATGCGTCCTATCGTAAAACACTGCTGCGCAGTCTGGAACCCCATGAAGAAGGACCTTTCTAGAGAGCTCGAAATGGTCCGGCCTAGAGCTGCTCGATTTGCTACGGGCGAGAATGGACAGATGCTAGCGTATCAGTACTTTTGAGTGACATGACAGATCTATGGGGCGTTTAAGAATGCGAGCGGAAACGGTTCGAATATTTTAATAGCCCAGAATTGATTGAGGACGTTCGTGGCATAGTTGTATCTGCTGGTGCTAATGAAACTAGGTGGATATCACAGTGGTAAATAAAATATGTTGAATTAATCGCGAGAATAGGATGGTACTACATATAGTTTTTCCTAAATACGATGTGACAGGCAAATGGAGGTTTTAATTACAGTGTATGTATGGTGTGTTGGAACCCCTGACAGACGCCACTTGCGGTTTGCGTTGCAGTGAACGTAAAAGGGAGCTTGAGAGATGAGGGAGAAGAAATGAGTGATAAGAGGGGAATGGATAGTAGGATGAAGTGGAAGGGATGAGGAAGGGGTTGGAGAGAGAGGGAGAGAAAGGGCGGAGGAAGTGAGGGAGTGGGGAGAACGCGAGGGAGGAAAGGGGAGAAGAGGTAAAGAATGAGATGGAGGGAGGCGCAGGAAGCAGAGAGAGAGAGGGGGGAGAGCGTAGAGCAGTAAGTGGGGTGAGGGTGACGGTGAAATGGGTGTGGTGGAGATAAAAAAACTCGATTTTTTTAGGTTTCGTGTTATTGGTCGGGTTTCTTTCCGCTGCGGTCCCTTTCATGAATAATCATCCGAAAGAGAGGAGGTGAGGTTAGGGGGTGAGACGTAGATTTTTCGAAACTTTTTTCCTCGTTTCTTAACCCGTAAAGGGGTTGAATGAAAGGGAAAAAATATTTCCTATGAGGGAGTGAACCGCGGAATAAAAGAAAATGGAACGTTTTCATTGTCTTCGTAAGGTCGAAGTTTATGGTTCATCCCTCGTAATAATGGACTTGAATGAAAGCACACGAGGGTGGGTACTGTTGGAGCGGAGATTGATTAGTAAGTCATGGAAATTCGAAGAGGTGTTGCCGGTATCCCAAAAAGAATTTTTTCGTTTTTTTATCGACTAATGAAAGGATTTGAAAATTACGATCGAAACTGAATTTTATAACGCTTTCAAAATCTTAAGATCCCGCATTGTTTGTTTTTTTAATTCCTGTGTGTCATTAAAAAAAATCGGGACGAACATGTTGCCATGGAAATTTTTTACGGCCTTAGAGGTCTTTTCCGGTTGAAAATTAAATTATAATCGAAGGTTCATCGTAGGAAGTGATTGGGAGGCTAGAATCAGCTTAATTTCCATAAATTTCCCTCTGATAATATTAAATGGCTTAATTGTCTATGCGCAATAAATTTGCCTTTGGAAGTAATAATTTAGTTGCTAGCGCTGATGGACGAAATTGGTGTTTTATAGAAGATAATAGCCTTAGATTATTCGATTGGTCTGAATTCAAGAGGTGAAGTAGAATAAAAATCTTTTGTATAGCCTTTATGCGAAATACAGGTGTGACTTTATATCAAGAGCGTTTTTTTTATGTTAGTGCTAGCGTAGTTGCCCGTTAAATATGACGGGATTATCATAAAAGTATTACAAATATATATGAGTTCGATATTAAAAATCAGTAAGATATGCTATGATCTGGTTTGGCTTTCATGCACAATCAAATCAAATCACCTTGTGGGCGAAATGCATTGGGTTTTGTAGCCCTCTAGTTGTTTTGGCTAAAGGAGTATTTCACCTTTGTTAGTTTTGGCCAAAGTTATTGAGCTACTATCTATTAAATTGTAAGTTATTTAAAACGTATAGAATTTAACTTAATAAATGGATTATTTTACTCATATTAACTCGTAAAAGAACAGGATAAATTGTGAACGAACAGTCAATTTACCATCAAAGGAAAATTGTGTAGTAATTTACTTACTATTTACTAAATAATTACATGAACTGCAAAGAGTTTAACTATATTTTAAGATCGCGCTTTTATTTGAACTATATTAGTTTTGAAAATATTCCAGAAAAATCACTTTAGTTAAAGAAATTTAAATAAAAGTCATAAAATGTTATTTTTTCACTCCTATTTGAAATTCGGTTCGAAATATTTGCTGTATTATCAGTTAAAGAAACACATTGAAAATTACGTGACCTATATTTAGTTTTATGAATTCCCACCATTTGGCAATGGCGCATGATTCAATAGTATAACATTTTTTATAATCAATTATAATTTATTATTGTTATTTTTGTACTGCAGCTCCTTTTATTCCTGTACAAATGCTACGTCCTCTCCCTCTTTCTCAATTTCTGCTCATTCCTATTCTCTTTTCCTTCCTCCCTCTAATTACTTAATAGATTCAGTAAATAAGTTATACTCATGTATAAAAGTCTGACCCGTGTTAAAACACTAAATTGGTGCATTTATTATGAAGCCAAGAATATAATTCAACAATTGGGACAGCAGTCGCCCAATATAAATAAAATACGTGAAAAATCACATTAAAACGTAATTTTTGAAGAATTACGAATGAGATTTAAATTCTTCTCTTCGCATAACTAATGTAAGTTAAATACCTCATCCTTGAAATATTTTAAAATATAAACGAAAAAGGTCTGCATGTTAAGGAATGGCTTTTTGCGTGATTCATATATGCGATGCGAATTTATAACTCCGGTTAATTATAAGATGCACTGCAAAAAAAAACTATGAAAATAACTATAAAAATAGTTCATTACCAAACATTTTAATAGGAAGTTAACTGAAAAGAAATTAATGAAATACACAATTTTAATTATAAATAACTCGAGCGCCTTCTCTCTCGTACTAAAGCATTCAATACACACTTTCCTTACGCATATAGTATAAGGACGGCAATACAATCTTGAGGTTTAACAATGACACGGTCGGCAAGACAACATATCTTTAAAAAGCTTAAAATTTTCCATTAAATGTCATTTAAACGTATAACTTGAGTGATTTCGAACCGAAGACAAAAGTCGACGACAAGAATAAGAATCTATGTTTATTTTTCTTTAATATGGTCTAGGTCCAAAGATCGTGGGTCAATTACTTCTATTTTAATTTTGCAAAAAGTAAAAAATCCTGCAAGTGAAAAAAGATATTTTTAAGTGTTCTCTTAAGGGGATTTCTATAGAGCGTTCCGGCGGACCAACGGACGGACGGACCAACGTACAGGATAAGGATATTATGTATATAATGACTGTTAAATAGAATTAACTCCTTGGCCGTAAAATTCAAAATTAGAGACACAATGAAAAAGTGGAGGGGGGAGGAGGAAAGGCAGGAAAATCCAAAAGACAATAAAGATTATAAACTTACAGGTTTAGGGGTTGTTACTCCACGCCAGGGACCTGATGTCACTCACACATTCACTCACTCAAACGCGCAAGCACTAATCCTAAAGGTGGAAAAGGAACCGGGACCGGGTTTGCAAGAAATTACTCTGCGCCAGGGACCCAAAAAATCACACCGTTGCTGGAAGGTTTGTGAGTCAGTACGACGATAATTACTGATAACCTATCTAATTAAGCTCCCTCATAAACAATATTACTATTGAAAATGGTTTAGCGTACAAAATGATGTTATAGCTCGTATAAAAAATCGGTGCGTAATTAATATTCTGCTGACATATTTCGTGTCCCAAAGTTTACGTTACTTGAATATTGTACGGAATTACTAAAATAAGTTACTCGGAAAGATGCTACCAATAACGTTACCTTCGATGATACCGAGATTTTTTATAAGATTCTAAAGAAGTTGATGCCGAGCATAGTAATCGAGAAGTTGATGAAAATCATTGGAAAATCCCCGTTTTAATTCTTTTACTTGTTTTCTTGTACCGTAGTTCTTAGGAAATTCGCGCAAGCGATCGAATCGAATGAGATGGAATCAGTCGTTGGTCATCCCTTATGCACGTCGTGTCGGTTTAGTATTGCGTCTCAACTTGCAATACTTGGCGAGACGGTGCAATAATGAATTCGTATTGTCACTTCTCTCTATATCCCTGGCAATTCAAGTGATATCGCGGCACAGTTCCATTAGCTCCTCCGTCTTGATCCCTCGCCAGCATTCTGTTATGACCTCCCAAGGATCTATGACAGATTTCCAAGTGAAAGAGAAGATGACAAGAGACTGCCAAGTCCCGTGCTCTATCGACACTAGACCGCATTACCTGGAAAACGATGGTTTGTCATGCAAGGGGAAAATGGTGGCAAGCGAAAGTTTTATTTTTTATCAGCCATTCCCTCGCAAGGTCGATCCAAGGATGAATGTGAAAGGATATCTCGACTTTCTTTTGGGACAGTCTGGATCAATGGTGATATATATAGAGTCCATCTATACTGTTCTATTATCCCTGTGTGTCGAGCGGCAGTTTTAGTTCTGGAAGAATTAGTTTGGAAAGATTTTTTTAAACGATTATTCTTTTTGTATCTAAAATTCTTTGGAAATTTGAAAGGTGGCTAATGGGTTCTCTGTTTCCATGTCTTGTCCACTACCTCTCTCTCTCTCTCTACTTTTTCTTTCGATGTCATCTTCCCATTACGCGTTTTATCTCCATTTCTCTCCATCCCTTCTTTCCTTTCTCCTCCTGCCCTACATATTCTCTCACTTAAATATTACCGGACGAGTTAGTACGAGGTTTGAATTTAATGCATTTAAAGAATATTGTTGATAATTCCTCTTATGTATGCACAGGCATTTAATTGTTTAAGGGCTGTCTTGGAAGTTGTCGTAATCATCTATTTGCTGTTTTTGTTTGTTGGGTAATGAATTTTCATACGCAAAATAAAGTTCCGTTTAAACATTTTTATGACATGAAATCAAGAAAAGTCATAGCTAATGAATGTGGAGCTGACTTAGGAAAAATGTCTTTCTTCAAAGACATTACCAGGATGTAGTCCGCGGATTACGTTGGTCATACTCTCTGCACACCACTCATTTCGATTACTTGCGACGCATCAACTACTGGAGCAAAAAACAAAGCCAGGGTCGCTTTTTCTTCTACTGCAGTATTTACGTTCAAAATTTAAATTTTATGACGAGTTTCTGCGTCATTCGTAAGTGATCAAATTTGCATTTTTCTTGCCTGTTAGTTGTATTTTACGTGGTTCATCCTTGGCATAAAATCTCGCTCGTTTTGTTAAGTTACTTAACTTGAAATATTATCCGATGCCGGATATCTTAAGACGTTTCTGTTATGTTTACAAATAAATTTGTATATTTACAGAATATGGTCACTAGCTGAAAATAGATAGAAGCATGCGACACAGAAGAATCGTCATCGGGGCTTTTACGAACAGGAAAGAGTTCTGTATTTTCGTCTGCACGAACAACGTTCAAACAGTTTCAAAAAGTTTTCGGACAGTTTACAACCGTTACGTGACTCGCGCGATCTCTAATAATAGGCGATGAACACATTCCCTTCGTAAGGAAGAAGGGTCCGAAGAACAATTGAGATTACCTGAAAACGCGGACCCTCCCTTCATTCATGGAGTCGTCATCCCGGCTACGAAACAAATAAAAAACTGTCCATTCCTGCATTCACTCGCATACCATCATCACCATCTTACCCACGCCACGCAACCAACAATTCCATAGAACTCGGACCCTCCCCCTCCTTTCTTCCCCCTATCATCTCCACCCTCCCTGTCACCTATCCCTATCATAAGGGGAGGGGGAGAGTGACGCTTCCCCTTAATAGAGAATGCACATCGCACTCGGCACGTGCTCCATCTCTTGGATGGAGTAGACTCCGTAAGTAAGCGGTGGTCGCCACAATGGACTCGGTAAAGGGTTCTCTTTCTCTCTCCTTGGGACATCAAGTGCTGTACGCTCATTGTCCCCGCGACACAACGAGATGTTTCCGCAACGTTTCTTGTTTAAGAAAAATAAATAAATAAAAAAGGACGACCCGCGATAAGGATTAACGTTTTCAGAAGTCTACGCAGCAGTTCTTTATTCACTGTCGGGTCAATGAACGTGGATGCTCGGTTGATATGGTTACCGCCCACCCTGCCTTGGCGACCCTTAACTTTATTTTCGTGGGCTATGCAAATGGTTTCGTCGTCAGTCAGATTAGGTGAATTATAGCTATAACGGAGAGTGTTTGTGTGGGCACAATCTTCTAGGATTTAATTAGGCTAAGAAGATTTAAATACGGTTTCGGTTTTTGCTTACGCTGCGAAAAGGTCTCGCGTTAACTTTTGTAATATACCGTATTTATCCAAGTACCACCCGTAGCTTTTTTTTTTAAACTTTTCTTTGGAAAATCAGGGTGCGTGTCTTATTCGAGGATTTCATATCAGAGAAAATCTCGCTGTTTGATGCGGCACTAAATACGACGACGCGGATGGAGATGTGTTTTTCGTTAAATTAAATTATTACTGAACGCATTGCACTATTTTGTCTATTTTGTATTATGGATTTTTTTATTTTAGTTACGATAAACCTTGACTATAGGCACGTGAACCACGCCTTCCAGCCCGCTGCAGACACCTCGGCGCTACGCGCTTTGCATTCAGTTTCGATAAAACTTATGTCGTTGAGTATTCGTTGTGGTCGTGTATTTTAATACAAATGCATTGAGAATAATGGTGATAATTTACGATATAATCATTTATAATTTCAAACTGTGGTCGAATAGTAAGTCAAGTTACTACGACATCAAGTTACGCGAAATAGAACACAGCGCTACATAATGTACCTATATGTGCGTGGAATAATTACGTTCCATATTACATACATGCAATAATATTATCTCTTATATTTGGGCTCGTTAAATTGAAAATTTAATGATATGTGTTTTTCCCCTAATTTGCCTTCCCAAAAATTGGGGTGCGGGTGGTACTTGGATAAATACGGTATTATAGTTTGTTTATCGTGTTTGCTTGATTTTTACTTGGATAGTATTCATAATTGAGATAAAATGACTTGGAATCCACTACTCTGTCATTAATCCTAAGATCTGATTGTTTAAAAGAAATTAATCATGTTTGCACGAAGTAAAATGCTTCGCTGGAAAGTTGGTTTAAAGTAAAAAAAAACTGTCTATCGATTTCTCCATCTTTCGAAATATTCATAGTTCATTCTTTCCAAATATCTCTTTTTCTGAAACACAACATAGCCAAAATTATTTTTTTGCGTATGGTACAGCAAGGAACTTGAAAACATATTAAAGTAACACTAGGAATCGAGGTGAAATCGCGACGCATATTTTGTTATTTACCTATGATTATAATAGGCAACTAAATTAGAGTATGAATTCGAAAGATGTATTATCTGAAGGATTAACGTGACAAAGTCCTAAAATTCAGAGTCAGAAATCTCCGCAGATTTCTTTCTACCAGAAAGAATCCCGTCTTCCTTCTCACGGAGAATTCCGTAACCTTAACCGCCGCGCGTAAGGCTTCTTGCGGTGCATCTTTTTTCGATAAAGGTAACCAACTTTTAACCGGCGTTTCAAGAATAAGCACGTAAAAATTTTTAAAAAATGAAAAAGTGTTTATCTCAGGTACGTTTGTTCAGTAGCCACAAGGTTATGAAAAATCATATGCGCATTTTGGCTGCAATGCAGCCGTCTTCAGTGGTAATTCACCAAAAGTAGATTCTAAAAGAAAGGTTTTTCATTACCTTGTCGCGGCTATTGGAGATACCTGATGTAAGTACTTTTTTCAATTTTTTTTATTTTTAAGTGCTTATTCTTTAACTTTTCAGCCATAAGACGAGCTCGATAATTCAATAGTACAGTGGCGCCCGAACATTTCGGCTCGAGGACCACATAACCCATTTCTGCACTCATCGCGGGCCACATTCCGACGTCTTCGCGGGCCACACCCTGTCGAAAATAGAGTTGAATAATTTTAGTTAACTAAAGGGTTTAGTCGAGGGCCAACAGTATTAGATTTGTTATAAATGCACTTGTCTTTAATGGGAATAGAGAAGTAAAGGCAACAGATATTTTTTACAACTTTCTATTTTGTTAAATTGTAAACTCTAATCGTTAAACTAATGGTGGACCGAACGAACGCACTCTGCGGACCTGATTTGACCCGCGGGCCGTAGTTTTGGAATCTTTGCTCTAGTGAATTAACCGGTGTGAGCAGCCCAGACTGAAGGGGGAAGAAGAAGTCTTCCGAGTGCATTCTTCGCCATTTCTCGGAAAACCATTAAAGACCTCGCCACTTGCGATAGTCGACCTTAGGGGTTCGGAAGGAAACCATTCTCGCACATCTTCCCCTCGGAACAATAGGGCCTCATTCGGTCTTGTAGTCTTCCGAACGGGTGGAACTTTTACCCTCTCCATTGTAAATGCGCCCCTTGTAGTTCGAGTGGATGCCTGGATGGCCGCCGCACGCGATGTGGCCCCTGTGTTCTTCACCTGTCACTCCCACCCCATATCCCTATTCCCTCGCCCTGCCGAAAAAAGGGCAAATACCCGGGTCTTTAGCAACATGGCCGCCCAAAAGGAACGCCGAAGAAGAAGAAGGGGAAGAAGAGGGAGTTGTGTGAAGATAGGAATGGGCGGGGCGGGCGTGGTGCAGGTGGGTGCGGGTGGTGAAAGGGTCGTTAAAAGAGGGCGGAGGGTAGCGTGGAAAAGGGAGGGAGGGTTTGCCTCCCTCCCTCTTGGGGTGAGAGAGAGAGAGATCTCGACGCGTGTAAAACGGAAGGAATGCAGAAGAGGAGACAACAGTTCGCCATTGTAGAAGGCCGCTTTCGAATTTTTAATGCGGAATCGGGATAGGTTTGTCGAGATTTGAATGCCCTAGGATGCAGAACGACGAGGAAGTATGTTGAGGGAATATAAGTCTTAATTTACGCGTTCAACTTGTGGAGGTGCGGCAATTGTAAATTTTTCGATTCATAAAGTCACGCATCAGTTTTAGCTAAAGACGTTGTTTCTGATTCTGATGTTAAAGAAGATTATATATTATAGAGGAAAATGTCTCTTTATTTAATATACAATGTTAAGTATTAATAGTGACAAATTTATTTCATAATATTTGTGAATACATTCAGGTTCTTGGTTAGTTTATGTTCTCAGGGTAGGTTTTATACCCTGTGGCAGCAGATTTATAATATACGCTGAAAATTTATTTGATATCTAATATGCAATTTTCCAGAAGACACAATTAAACTGTTTAACAATAAAATAATTTTAATACAATATTTCGAAGATATTGTGCATTTGGGAAATAGGACAATGGTAGAAACTAGTATATTTTTGGTCGTTTTTAATATTGAAGTCGAAGCAAGAAACACTCGCTCATTTAATTCATCTTGTATTATTCATAGGCGCATAATTCCACCATTTCTGTCTCTTTGATTCATTCCAAGGACGGAATTTTCGGCGTCTCCGATAATTTCGAATTCCGATCCGTGAATCCGATTACGCCCTTTTCATTCCAGAGAACGCAATTCGTTCGACACGTGGCGAGCAACGGGCGAACGGAAAATATTCGAGTTTTCTCTCCTCGCTCGAATTATCCCGGCGTGTCACGCGCGAATGGTGGTTTCTGTTTCGAATATACTATTTTTTAGTGAATGGTGGATGGAATCGAAAGTTCTGGGACGAAATTTCAGAATGAGAGAGAGAGACGGATGTGGAATTCGCTTAAAACGTCCAAAAAAAAACGCGTTCTTTCGAGTCCCGAAAATAGTAAAAACCGGCCCATCTTCTTCCCTCGCTTGCTGTCCCACCGGTGAAGCCATGTTGAGGGGGATGGAAGAAGGTGTTGTTGCTTCCATGGCGGGGTTGGGCGGGAGAAGACTGGAGCGGTTCCTCTCAAGGACGACTTCAACAACTTCGCTGCTCAAAACATACAGACTATCCATCCTCCCTTCTCCTCCTCTCGCTCTTCCGCTCTTCGTCTTTAAAAATGTTATTTATCGTGTGCCATTTTCCAGTTTCTCTCTCTGTCCTTAATATTTTGGGGATTCATTAACCTCCACTCCATTTTCTTACGCATGAATGAAACTTCCGTTGAGCACCCGTCATTTAACTAATTCACCCTTCTATATTAAGAACACTACGTCTTACTACTGCGATTATTGCACATGGTAGTCAGTCTTCAAATTATTTTCTGATTGTCTTAGTTTCGAAATCTAATCATTTATGCATTGCAGGGATTTGAGTCCGCCTTTAATATTTCATATGGCTACTATGGAGAAGAATTAATTTTAATGAGAATATAAATGGATTAATCAGTGCTTTCGGGTTCCGAGAGTTTCAGTATTTGAGAATTAGCATCTGCATATCGTGTCTTTAGCTCAATAGAAAATTATAGAGCTATATAGATTAACGGTGACTCTGCAGTATTTATTTTAATGAGTGAATATTAAAAATGGCAATAATAATCATTATTCTCAGTTCATTATTGATAAAGATCCAAAATCCTTCATCTTTAGAACTAATCGAGGTACAGGTTTTATGCCATTGTGGATTTTTGGCCTTGAAGAGAATTAACGAGCTAGCCTAATCGCTAAAATCAGAATTACGCTATAGCTAGACAGGTCCGGGATTATCCATGGTTAAACCTGGTTCTCCATATACTCCTATTTTCCGTTGTCCTCTTCATATCTTGATTATCTTTCCCTTTCAAATCGTCTATCAGCTGAAACGTTTTCCTACCTCTTTCCCTTTTCCCATCTAGTTTTCCTTCTAACACGTCTTTAATCATACTCTCTCTCTCTCCACAGGTAATGTCCAACCCTGTTTGCCTTTCTCTTTCTAATAGTCTGTATAATCATTCGCTTCTCTCCTACTCCTACTCCTACTCTTCCTTCTCGTAGCACTTCATCGTTTTTCATCCTATCGGTCTATTTTATCTTCTGCATTCTCCTCCAAGTCCACATTTCAAAGCTTTCCAAGTCTTTGATGTCATTTTTCCTTAGCGTCCATGTTTCTGCCTCGTACAAAGCTATACATAGCATTTTATAAACTTCTTGCGGATATCTTCCCTTATATTCCCCGTAAGTAGGTGTTCCTTTCTTCTGAAACCCGCTTTTGCTTTTCCTATTATAGTCATGATCTCATCCGTACATTTTGCTCTGGATTTTTTATGCGAACGGTGGTCTAAACTTCAACCTTATGTGTAAATTAATATAGTTTGTACGTAATTTAACATATAAATGCCGTAAAAGATCGACCAACTCGAGAAATTCGAGGAGGTATTTGTGATTGCACTGGACCACGAAGTTCGAATGATGGCGAATTTAGATGCGGGGATTCGTGCTATTCTTATTGTGACATTTTTCACTCTCCTTTCAGATTCAGATATTTCTCCGTCTCTCCCCTTTTGAGTGTCTCTCCTATTTCTTCTCCTCCTTCGCACCCATCCCAGGTTTCGGCTTCTCCATCTGTTCTTTCCCGCATATCTCCGAGCCCCAGGCCGCGTGAGATTTATGCCTCAGTCGCCGTGCACAGTTCGGGAAAATAAGTTCCTGAGGCGGGAAAAGGGATAATGGGAAGAACAGGAGGGGGTCCAGAGAAAGGAGGCAGGGTCACACACCCTAAGCAACCCCCGCTCCCCCTTTCTTTCAGAAAATCCTTCCTTTTTTCGTTCCTATTCTCTTTTCCAATGCTCATGAATCCTTCCTCGTTTCCATCCCACTCGGGTCGGCCTTGTGTTTTTTTCCCATGTATTTTCTCTTTCCCAAGCTTCGGCTGCCGATCCAAAAAGGATACAGATCCCGTCTTTTCCGCCGTCGTCGTAAATATTTTAATTGTCCAGCGCGGAAGGGCCGCACCTTCTAATTTATTTGATGTTTATATCGGCAGAGCTTTTTTCTCCCCTTTGGTGTGCCGTGAAACCGCAGTTTTTCGTATCAGGCGACTGTCGAGGTGTTTATTTATCACGTAGACGCCGTCTCCGCCAGGATGGAGGGACTATATTACTAGGCGCGAAGTTGGATTTTTCTTTTGTTTGATGCGCGTGCGCGAGGGAAGTTCTCATCTGGGCTTAACGGAATACGTTCTGTTACTTCGGTAATTGTCGGTGGAGACTTTCCAAATGAAAACAGCGGCGTATATCCATTGTTCACCGGTTCGGCGGATAGGTTTGTTGTTGTTGTGCGTGGTTTTTTGCGTAAATAAAGGTCGTTCATATGTATCGATACGATGGCAACGTATCTTTGTTATAGTAGTTTCCTGCGAGGACTATCGGTGATGTATTCTCTACCATTAATAGATGATTCAAGAGTCACGTTTTAATCGGAAAAAACGTGATTTCTGTTTGCAATTACCAGATTGATTGATTGGATCCGTAATTGGCGAGGTTGGGCCCTATTTGGTCTCTTTACCACCTGACCGCTGATGTCGCTTGAATGTACAGTTAAGATTTAAGCTTTAAAATAACATGCTAGGACAATAAAAAGAATTAAAGAGAAAAAGTAGAGAGAGAGAGAGAAAAATGTTACAGAAAGAAGGGTAAACATTTTTAAAAACACATGACATGCTTACAAAAATTATAAACAGAGATACGCGTGAAAATTTTATAATTTTAATATTGGGTGAACACAAACTATTTGTCTGTATAACTTCATAAACAGAAATTTAACTCAAGAAATAGTTATCGAGGTCACCTTATGGCTGATATCAAACATTGGCACCCTAAACATATATTTGAAAGTAAAGTATAACTGAGTAATAATATTATGTGGCAGCGATAGTTGTAAAAAATTATGGACTAGGAAATATCTTTTATTCCACTGAGCACATTTCCTGCTTTATCAGCTCCGGTATGTTTCGGTATCATTTAAATTCCGACAAATTCATTCACCGATCATTCTCCTCTATACAGACGCGCGTGAGTTTTTTTCCTAATCGGATTCCGATTCCAACTGGTCGAATTTCCCCAGTGGCGAAGTTATACCAAACCCTCTTTCTGAAATCTATTTTCTCTGTCTCCAAGAACCCTCGCATTTTTAATTCATTCGCTTGATTTCCGTTTCTCCATTTTCCTTCCAACCCCATCCTTCCTACTGCGTTTCGATTTGTCTGTTTCCAACCAACAGAGGCGACTATCTACATATCTAAAAAACGAAAGAAAACCTTCGACAAATATCTTCAGGAATGATTTTTTTTTAAAGTTGCCTTTCGATATCCCATCTCTCTCTCTCGCTATTTCTACATCTTTTTTTTTCCATCTTTTCCACCCTTTTATCTCTTTCTGTCTTCGTCTCTTTTTCTTCCTCTATTTGTCTTTCTTTTCTCTTTTCCCCGCAAACAACTATGCTAACTTTGCATTATCACTTATATTGCATTTTATTTGTTTTTGACAGTGGTTTAGATGGAAGAAGAGACTGGACAGTCTCAATCTCGCCCTGATGAAGACGTTTATTTATCTCTTATGAAATATGTGACGAATGGGTTGAGATGTAGGACCATTACAAGCTTCAACCTCACCTCTCTGCCTCTCTTTTCCTCTTTCTCTCCTATTCTCTTCTTCTTTCTGTCCTATTCTCTTACTCTTTCTCTCCTATTCTCTTACTCTTTCTCTCCTATTGTCTTACTCTCCTATTGTCTTACTCTTTATCTTTAACCTTCTTCCTCTCATTCCCTTCCTTTTTCGACTCCCTCCGCCCACCCTCTCTTCTCTTTGTTTCTTCTACGATCGATTATCTCATTCTTTCCACTCCATATTATATTTTCTGCCCCTCTCTCTCTCTCTATCGCTCCGTCTCTTTAACATCTTCTTCGTCCATCTCGCCCTCGCACTCTACGCCAGAGGTCTCAAGCACGTGGCTCGCGGGCCGCATGCGACCCTCCTCAAAAAAGTGCGGCTCTCTCTTCACTTCAACTGTAAGTGGGTGGAACAGTGTATACGAGAAAATAAAGTGGTAACAATGTAGGTGGTATCCAACAATGCGCCGACTTTTAATGATTAGGAATTGTGTGATAATTTGTCCTTAATTTAAGCATGGCATTTCGAGTCGCTTTCTTTTAAGTTTCAACAGAGTGCTCTTGCTCGTTATTATTCAGTGCGGCCCGTCATATTAATCGAAACTATCACATGCGGCCTGCCATCTATTTCAAAATATCCGTTTGGCCCGCATGCAATTTAAGTTTTTAGACGCCTACTCTATTGTCTTTATAACAGGCCTATCCAACCTTTCAAGGTCAGCGGGCAACCTCAACTAAAAACTTTCAAGACGCGGGCAACATACATTGAAATGCATGGCAACATTTAGATCTCTCGCAGTCAGTATGTTGCTATGGATTGGAGAGGCCTGCTTAATGGTATCCGCCTCTGCTTCCGTTTGTATTGCAAGTTCCTTGCACCTCTTTAGCCTCCTTCACTTCCTCCACCACCTTTTATTATGTGCCTATTATTTTACTACTTCCTCTTCCTTTGCGCATTCTTTAAATTCCCCTCCTTCCCTCTTTCATTTCCGTTTGTTCCCTCGTCCATTCCTCTCTTAACGCTGATGTTCGGTCATTCTTCAGTCATTACAAGAGAGAGGGAAAAGAAGGGGTAATGTCGAATCTTTGAAGCCTTTAAATTTTATCCTCCGAAGTATTTCTCCTCGGGTATCGTTTTTTTAATCCGATTACTAGCGGCCTCGATATAAATGGCTCGGACAGGCGGAAATAACTGCCGCCGGACGCCTCGGTATTTTTCCGTTGCCGGTGCAACTATTTCCGATTCCTCCCAATTGGGGGAATTTCGAATCCTGGGAAAGATAACGGCGCGTAAATCTTTTGAGGATTTCTTTTTTTTATTTAAGAGTCTTACGTTAATTTATGCCCTATTTCTAGAACTAAAATTATTCCATTTTAAAGTCTCGAGTAGTTTCTTTTTTATATAAACACAATGGCGATCGGGATTCGATTTTCTGATCGGATCGTTACTGGCGGGAAAAAACTCGTCAATTAATGTAAAAACTTTTGACTTGATTGTCTTTGTGTAATGTTAGGTTTCCAGTAAAAAAAGCGCCTTGAATTTTGCCTTGTAGACCATAATGGATATTTTAAACCAGCGTTTCCCAACCGGTGGTTCGCGAAATAAATCTGAGGGGTTTGCGAGAAAATTTTGGTAATGGCGTCTTTTTCTTTTTCTTGGTTCTGCAATTTTTACCAATATTTTAATTTCTTTCAAATTAGTTGCACGGTTTTATTTTCAATTGTTTCTTACGCTTCAAGAATTATATTTGAATTTTAAACTAGAAACCGATGACAATATCTGAGATTCTGATTTTATTGTAAACGTTTACATACTATGTGCTATATAAACTTTTTATTTTTCATGAATTAAACGCACTCAAAAAGATTAGTTTTTACAAAATTTACTCTCGCCGCCAAAACTGTTCCAACTCAAGGGGTTTGCGAAGATAAAAGGTTGATCCAAGGGGTTCGCGACGAGAAATAGGTTAGCTCAAGAGGTTCGCGAAGTAGAAATGTTTGGGAACCGCTGTATCAAACGATCTTTTTGTTACCCAAGTATACATACGTATGATTTTAGATACATCGGAGTTTAGCTATTTGAAATTTATGCAAGCCAAAAAAGTAACATTGTACTTAAAGATCAATTTCAACGAATATTTTTCAGTTGAGACATTTTCAGTGGTTTGTATATTGCAGTCAAAAGTTCAAAAATCCGAAACCCTTGAGAACAATCTGTATTGTTTTCTGAAAGTCACGGTTTGTTGAACGTTGTGGAGATCAGATTGTCATATAGCACGAACAAATGCGTCTAAATAGTATATTTTTACTAGTGAAATGTAAAAAGTACTTAAATAAATGTATAAATTAAATAAATTTTATTATAACGTAAAAATAAAGTGACGAATCAAATATAGTAATATGAAAGAATAGATACTTATATTCGCAATTCATGGATACCATGGACACAGCACGTGGTATAAACAATAAAAAAATAATTATTTTTTTAAACACTTAAATACCCTCGATTGTAGGTTTTATTTGAGATTGAAGGCTACCAAACTGACAAACTCAAGTTTAGCATCGGTTAGATTATTCGAAACTACTTTGGCTTTCGAGCTTTTCAGGATTTTAAAAAGCCAGACTTCTGAGTTTTGACTGTGCATCTGTAACTGGTACGGGAAACTTTATATATCCGACGATTACCCAGTCTTCGGAAGGGCTGCCGTTCCATCTTAAAATTAAAAACCTCAATGATAACCTTTTCTGTCATATTTTACACAAACTTACGCCTTGAAAGAAATAGCGAATGTTGAATTTCATTCCCGTCTCCAATCAATTCATTTCCGACACGTTCGCTTTTTCGAGCGTCTCAAAAAAGGGGGCAATAAAGATGGGAGAATATTGCGTCTGGAAGGCGAAAGGTAGGGAATGGAGGGAGGGAGAGAGGCCGAGGAAAGGTGCCTGTCTCATTGTCGACCCGACACCTTTTGTGCGCGGCGGTCGAACAATAGAGGTTCTCTCCGCGCAACTGGAGAAGGGTGGAGCAACGGGATGATGATGTGATGCTACGCCGGCGTGTGAATTACAATGGAATCTCTTTCCTTTTCTTTTTTTTTAAGAGGAGGTCTCAACCCTCAAAAACTGTGGGCAAGGTTTTTCTTTTTTACATGCGAATTGAGCATCGTATCTGTTTTGAGAGGTTCCTCTCCTTTTTCTCTGTGTCGCCACCAAAAGACTATTGTTGTCGTAATTTAGCTGTCCGTGAAGGGAGATTTTTAACGGCTGCGTTGGCCTTGCTGTTTGATACCAAGAAAACTTCCAGAGTTAATCATTGGTTTGCTAATATAAAATCATTGGAACTTTGCCATATGTTTTGGTTTGATAATGAAATGGCTAAACCTCCCGAAGTCGACTATTAAATAACGTTAATTTGATACATTAAAGAATAAGCACAAAAATTATGTATGTACTTATCTTGCCTATCTAAAATAGCCATAAATTTGTTTTCAGCCATAGGACGAGCTCGATAATTCTCTATCGAATAAATTTGATGATTTTCCTTTAAATGTTGAACCCATATTTCCTTCGAGGAAGTCATCGTATTAATTTAGCCTTTAAAAAGCCTTCAATCTAATTTTAATAGCCTTAAACTGTCAGCTTAAGTGCCGCTTGTTCGTGAGACAGTGGAAAACCCGCATCATTTCCTGTAAATCTGTCATTGAATGCACAGAAATCGAGAAATTGCTTTTTTATATCATATTTTAAGGTCGAAACGACCCCCAAATAGAGAGAAACAGCGAATTTATGGCAGAATTTATCGCATCTTAAACTTTGGAAAGCTATGAACCTCTATGAACGCTTTATACGAACGATATTCACTCTTAATTCGTAGGATCGTTCGCGCCAGTCAGCAGCGGCTATCCCTTGCGCTCCATAAAAAAGAGGTTCTGATGCGTGATCCTTCATGAAACACCTGGTGTCGTTCGTGCTGCACGGACCTCGTCTTTCACAAGCCAAACTTGAACCGTGACCTTAGCCTTGTAACTCCATCTTGCCTCCTTAACCCGTAACTCTTTCAGAAACATCTCCATGCCCTTCCAAAGAGAGCAAAACCATCTCAAGTTCATTTCAATATCTGCATGACTCCCTCCCATGTATAAATAATTATATATGTATATTACCGGTCAAATTATGTAGGTTATATATGTGCGGTTCGCGTTGACAGCGGGAGAATCCATTTTTCCTTCCCGAGAAATGTCGTTTTCTTTAATAGTTGAGAAAAAATTTGATAGACTGCCGCGGGCGGGTGGTCTGCAAATGAATTGGTCTTTTGTCCACGCGTCAAAACGCTTAGAAAGTCTTCATGAATTATTCCTGCCTAGTTGTTTGCATGGGTCTCCTCCGCGGGATCTTAATCTTGTATTCAAAACTGGACCGGGTCGTTTTGAGGTCTGTTCGAATTTTCCTTCGTTTTTCCCTCTTAATTTGAGTAGTAAAAACTCCTTTGTATTGTTCAGAATTTGTACACCTATTGAATGATCACGAAAAGATAAATAGGTATCTTTTTTCTTTGAGAATTCTGAATCAGCTTCGGGTTTGATAAAATAAAACTCACGACCTGTAATATAATGCCTCAATATCTTCGTTCAGTCCATTTTGTGGGATAATGATCACTTTCCGTTGTTTTTTTAACCTCTGTTGTAATCTCAGTTGTTTCTGAGTTAGGAATTCAAAATTGTCTGAGCAAACCAGGTTTCACGGGAACGCGATTTTCATTCGTTAACCTCGAGACAATTCAACGTGATCTTTTGGTTTTAATGTCATTAATTAGCACTATATCTTGCTGAAAGAAAGACTACGATAGGTGTCATGGCCTTCAATTTCTTTTGTTGAGTATACACCTATCGTTTTGATTACTCGTCTTTGTTTGATTACCTTTATTTTAGGGTAAATTACGAGGGAAAATATGTATAAAAATCCAACTTTTTTTATTTACCTTTCTTTAACGATAACAAGGACCTTAATTTCTGAAGAAATTTTAAAAGAAAAGAGTTTCTGATTTTGCGAGAAAAGTAGTGATTATCTAGAAAAAGTGGTATTTGGAGAAAGAACACTGTTATAAAAAAACGAAATAAACTCCCGTTTGAATTTCAGATTTAAAAAAGACGGGTTAGCATTTTAATCTCGTCTCCAGCGCCTTCCCCAACACCTGTCTTATAAGTCCTTATAACCAACAATGCTCTTTCACTGTTGAGTCCTTTTTTTCGACGCGATCCATTCTAAAGGGCGTAGGCTCTCGTGAAACTAAGGAACAACCCCTTCTCGTGACCTGTCGAAAACTCTCCTCTTCCGCCTCCACTTTCCCCTCCTCCCTCCCCCCTTCCATTCTTCTCTCCGTCTTCGCTCTCGAGGCCGCACCTTTGAACAACCCTTTTAATAGACGCCTTAATCTATTCATCCTCGCTCAGAAAAGACCAATAAACGCCATCTTAAGGCTTAATCTACAAGATGGACTGCTCTCTTAGGCGGGGAAGTTGGGCAGTTTTTATAATTTTGTTTTATAACCGTTAAGGAGTTTTTTCTTTCGTTGGAGATGGGCGCGAATTTTTTTCGCGCCAGCGATAAGCACAGAGGGTATTTTTTACCGTGAAGTAGCCTCGTCTCTAGTCTCTTCTTTTATTCCTCTGCCTTTATGGACTGTTAAGACCTACATTTTATGAAATTTTCGTCGTTTCCGAGCGAATAATCTTGCGAGAGGTGCATGAAACGTCGGAAAGAGGAAAACTCGTATTTTTTCTTGCCACTTCCACTTGTGCAGTATGTGCGGAGTTTTTTCTGATCGCTTTAATTTGGCCTATAAATTATGAAATTTGAGATTATTACACTTTTTTGTAAAAATATTATCATTCTTTTTTCTCTACGTCTTCAGTCAATGGCGCTATTTGCATTATTAAAGACCAAATTGCCGTATTATAAGGCGGAGGCAATATTAAATATGTATGTACATCCAAAATAAATTAATTTCTATTCTGTTTTCTAGTTGTACACTTTTATATAGTTCCATTTTTTTTCACTTTTATTTAATGTTCCATTTATTTGATCATTTTTGCTATATTTATTGTTTTTTTTCCTGTGTTTATTATAACATTTATTTGTCCTTCAATTTATTCTATTTTCTTCCTTATCACTCCACGTATTTAATTATTTGCCTATTTATTTTAGACGAATTTATCAATATTGTATCACATGGCAGTGCATAACCTTTCCACAGTGACTGCATTACGGCAATGTTTTCTATTTTTTTTAATTGTGTCCTAATGAAGGTATTTCTTTTAACACTCGCAGTTTTCGCCAGACACGATCTTCGCTATTATCTCCTCTGCTTTATACCTTCCTCTCCTCCCTCTTCTTTCCGGCGCTCAGTAACCCATTTGGCTAGGCACCAACCACAGCGCAAAAGTGAACATATATACACAGCCGCATTCCGCTAGTGACTCTGGTATCGGCGAAGTGGAAAAATAGGTCATGTAGAAGGGTGTGTATTCTTGAACCGGAATATTTTCGGATTAGAGGGAAGTTGTGTACTCCCTCTTCAGAATTCTCCATTCGCGTCGGATTTCCGCACCGGAGGCTGTAATTAATAATTTTGCACGCTGCGGACGAAATTGAACGATGGGCGAAATTGGTTTTTGTTTGTTCCTGGGATGTTTTTTAATGTATGCAATTAGGATGCATTTCAAAATCGGATGTGGCGGACGAATTGACTATTCATTACGGGTTATTTGCGTCTCGTGATTTTGTTAGTATATGTCTTCAGAATGGTTACATAGTCCAAAAAAGAGAGAATATTTTTGAAAATTTTTAATTAGTTTACGTATTGAAAATACTGTATGATTATTGTATTAGAAGCCGTCATTTATCTATATGCAATGGGTGGTTCCTGACCCCAAATTTATCCATGGTCGAAAAACGAAAAAGTAATGTTATAATGTTGACCTTTGTATACGGGTAGTTAGAGCTTGGGTCGCGGGTTTCTAATCCTAATGACGGCTTGATCGTATGTGTTCACCTTTGTCATCATTGCTGAAGTCGTAAAAACGACTTGAAGCCCTGTTTATAACCTACTTAAATAAATGAATGAACTTATACATATAAACAGAATCTCAATAGGAAACCAAAACATGTAGTGCAGGAGTGAACAACCTACGGCACTCGAGAGCGTTGTCTGCGGCCCGCGAAGCTAATTATGACTAAGTAAGAGAGATATAAAACAAATTCATATCATATTCAAATTACGACAATAAAATACGGTATTGAAATGCTTATCCTAAAAACCTAATTAAGATGTGATTTCCACTGATATGATACTTCAGACTCTCCAGTTTATAGTCAAATCTGGCAAGTCGAAGCATCGGCGACTCGTAATGCAGCCCGCCGAGAAGTTCACAACCGCCAATGCGGCCCGCCACGTAGAGAAGGTTGCCCACCACTGATGTTGCGTTTACAAACACACCTACATATATGTATGAACATTCACTCAAGAAAATTCTAACACGGGATGAAAAATTAAAAAAAAAACGTTTTTAATCAATAAAAAAATCATTAATATTGTGCGACTTCCCACGCTGTAGCAATCTACTATTACCTTGATTCGTATTTCCCATCTGTAAAAAAATATATTTTTCTCCCACTTACTTGGAATTCTCGCCGCGACCTGTAGCAACATCACGTGGACAACTCGACTTTCATTTGGATTCAGCACGAAAGATGCTCTTTCTCCGTCCGCCCGCACAAGAGACGACGCCCCAATTTACATCCAAATTGCCTCCAAACACACCCCTACGAAGAGTTCTTTTGAGACCGCGCTCCTCTGTATTCCCGGCCGATGCTTCGATGCTTCTCCTTCGTGCACCTGCTCATCTCTAGCGAGATCCTCCCATACCCTCTTTAAGTAAGGAAGGAGAATCAGCCTGTTTAAAACCGAAAAAAACGAATTGGAAAAAAGTTCGTCCCTTTTTCGTATTTTAGGGTTTCCATGGCAGTCACCGACGGAAGCGCTTACTCTCCGCCACAGAGAGAGAGAGAGAGAGTTCTGTGATCCCTAATGAAATCCTAACTTTTTTTGGGAAATGGGAGGAGGAAGCTAATTTAGAATGAAAGCATTCTCCTGTAAATTCGACGAGAAGAAAAACGCTTTAAAAGTCTTCCCGCTATTTTTTCTGACTTTTTTTAAATTGCTTCCACAATTATGATTAATAAAAAATGGATTCGGATAAAATGCTTTCCTCGTATTTTATATATTTTTTATGGTGGGATTTGTTTTGCTCTCCTTGTGGGAGCTTACACAGAGAGGGTCCTCTGTCCTTATTGAGAGGCTTCAATGAAATTACATTGAATACACTTACGGAATTTCTTTTTTGCTTTTCCTCAACATTTATATTAAATTCAACGAATTGAAAAAAAAATACAATGTAAAGTGTATTTTACGATTACCGAGGAATTTGCGTCTAAATGAGTTTTAGCCTATGTAAATTGTTGGAAAAATATATTTTTCTAATAACCGTGAAAAGGCTGAGAAAACCAAAGGCGCATCTCAGCCATCATCAGTGGTGATTCACCATAGTATGTTTTGAATCGGCAAAATCGCTATTGATATATTGTCGCCGATATTTACATTTAGTTTTCCCAACCTTTTTATGTCCGAGAAGAATATTTCAATTTTCAGCCATAAGGTGAGCTCGATCATACTTTCTTGTGTTAACTTTGTGGTAAACAAGATTCGTCTGAAAACTGGATTACTCATAATTGCACGTATGGGACTTTTCCATAAGAAGGTTTTACATCCATTTTATCTCCTCTCTACTTATTAACTATTTAGATTTGTTCTTCCCTTTCCAATTATTTCATCTCCCTTTTCGTATTTTTTTCGTTGACCTTATCTTCTTGTTAACTCCTCTTCCGCTGTCATGCCGCTCTTCAACACTTTTATCCAACTCGTCTTCTAATCTTATTCGTATGGCCTTCGCGAGTTAAATTAAAAACCGAATACCCTCATCTCCATAATATTTTCCTAGTCCTCTCCTTTATCTTTTTTCTTCTTCTCACCTATATCCTCCAATTCTCCTATCGTTCCCTTTTCACCCCTTTTGTCTCTTCTTTCCCTTTATTCCCGTGTTATTCGTTTTCCCTTTTCCGCGATACCACTTTTCCACTCCACGCCTCCTCTTCATCTCATTTTTTCCTTCTCACTTTATAGAGCGGTTTTTTAAAATGCGCTCATAGTTTCAGTTTAGCGTCTGTCTAGCCGTCTGTGTGCACTTGCTCATATTGAAATTTTGAGGAAATAGTAAACTCATCATCATCATCATCATGCTTCTGTCCAAAGACAGGTTTTAACTGAATCGCTGCCTCCATTTCTCTCTCTCCCTAGAAGCCTCTTTTATACCTCTATAAGTATTATATCCCTGCTTTATATTATCTAATATTCCTATTCTTTTTCTCCCTCTTCCTCTTCTTCCACTAATTTTTCCTTCTAAGATCGTCTTCTCAATATGTGCCCTATCCAATTTGCTTTTCTTCTCCTGATTGTTTTTATTAGCGTCCTTTCTTCTCCCACCATTTCTAATACTTCTTCGTTTCTCTTCCTCTCTGTCCATTTCACTTTCATCATTCTTCTCCATACCCACATCTCAAAACTTTCTAAATATTTTTCCTCCTTTCTCCTTACCGTCCACGTCTCTGCACCATAAAGAGCTATGCTCCATATGTAGCATTTTGCTAATTTCTTCCTTGTTTCTAAATTTATTTTCTTGCTTGTGAGAAGCTCCTTCTTCTCGTTAAATGCTGCTTTTGCCATTGCAATCCTACTTCTGATGTCCTGTGTACTACTTCCATCCTGTGCTAAAATACTGCCGAGATATTTGAAACTACTTACTTGTTCCAATTTTTGGCCATTTACCATTATATTTAATTCTTTATGTTCCTTTGAAACCACCATGACTTTCGTTTTTTCTGTATTGATCTTCATTCCATATTGTTGGCCAACTTCAACTTGTCTGTCTGTCATCCTCTGAAGCTCTTTCTCGCCTTCTGCTATTAAGCCCTGATCATCTGCGTATTTAATGGTGGTAATACTTTCACCTCCTATCTTAAATCCTTTCTCTTCCATCAACGCTTCTTCTGTTATTGTTTCTGCATAAATATTAAATATCGCTGGTGAAATAGGACAACCCTACCTCACTCCCCTCCCTATTGAAGTACTTTCTGTTTCTTCTCCTTCAACCCTGACTCTAATCTTTTGATCAAAGTACAGGTTTTTAAGCAGTCTTTTATCTTTCCAATCTATTCCTATTTTGTTTAAAATACCCAGCATTTTATCCCATTTCACTCGGTCAAAAGCTTTCTCCCAATCTACAAAACAAAAATACATATCTTTATTGACTTCTAGCGCTCTTTCTATCACGATCCTCATACATCCTATAGCATCTCTACTCCCCCTTCCTCTTCTAAAACCAAACTGATTATCTTGCAGCTCCTTTTCTATTTTAGATTCAATTCTTTTGGTTATTATTCTGGTTAGAACTTTTTTGGTTATTATTCTGGTTAGAACTTTAGCTGTATGAGAAATTAAACTTATAGTTCTGTAATCCTTACAAATTTTGCATTGTTCTTTTTCTCCAGTGGTACCATCACAACATCTAAAAAATCTTCAGGCCATATGCCAGTATCATATACTTGGTTAAAAAATTTTGTGAGTTGCTTAACTGCTTTAGACCCCAAAACCTTAAGAACGTCCACGGGTATATCATCACTCCCAACAGCCTTCCTTCTTTTCATGTCATCAATTGCTCTTTTAACTTCAGACTCGAGAATACTTGGTCCTAGCTGATCTTCTTCCACATCCTCTTTTTCATTTAATTCAATATTTCTTGGCTTTCCTTCTTTGTCATACAGAACCTCAATGTATTCTTTCCAGACATTCATTACATTGTCTTGCTCCGATACTATTTTACCACTTTTGTTCATGATTCCTTTACGTCCTATCTTTCTTGCCTTTTTCTTGAATAGTTCCCTTGCTTTGCTATACATGAAGTCTGTTCTACAAATTCTTTCACACTCTACAATCTCCTCGCATTTCGCATTTATCCACTGTTCTCTGGATTTATCTGTTTTCCGTCTTAAAGCATTGTTTAACTCCTTGTAATTTCTTTGGCCTTCTTCAGTGTTTATGTTCTTCCACCGCTCTTCCATTTTTTGTAGCATGGCTGCTGTGACTCAGGGTTTTTTGTTTCTTTAACCCGTTATCTTTCCTACCTTCTTTTCCATTACATCTTTAATGTTGCTATGGAAGTATCTCCACTCCTCATCTACATTCTTCCTATTTTCTTCAGCTCTGTCCCCCAACCTTTCCTCCAGCTCAGTCATGATAGCCTCCTTAATTTTAAGGAGTTCCTCTAAGTTCCATTTCTTGTTAACTCTTATGTTTTTCTTATCGCTATTCAGTCTATATTATGTATTTGCCACCAAAAGGTTGTGGTCGGAATCGATATCTGCCCCTAGTAGTGTTTTCACATTTTTCATGCTATTTATAAATCTTTCATTGACTATTATGTAATCTATCTGGTATCGCATCTGGTCTTATGGGCTTCTCCATGTGTAAAGTCTTCGCTGGTGATGCTTAAACCATGTATTAGTTACAATCAATCTATTTCTATGGCAGAATTCCACAAGTTTATTATCCCCTCTTTCATTTCTCTTCCCTAGTCCATATTTTCCCACTATGTTATCTTCATGTCCCTGTACGACTACACTTCCAATCTCCCATTACTATGGTGGTGATCCTTCCTTTTCCCTCCTCCTCCAATATCTCCATAATCTGTTCATAGATTTCATCTACTTCGTCGTCGCCAGCATTAGTTGTTGGCATATAAACTTGAATTATAAGCATTTCCGCTGGCTCCATCTGAAGTTTTACGGCTATTAATCTATCATTAACTGTCACTACCTTGCTAATTCTTTCAGATATCTCTTTTCTCGTAATAATTCCCACTCCCCTTTCCTTTTTCTCTCCTCCCGAGTAAATAACCTTAAATTCGTCTGAATTTATCTCGCCTTCTCCTTCCCACCGAACTTCACTAAGACCTACTATACCTACATTATTCCTTCTCATTTCCCTTTTTAAGTTCTCTAGTTTACCCCCTGAATTCATAGTCCTAACATTCCATGTGCCTATTTTTAATTTCTCACTACTTTCTTTCTTATTAATGTTAAATTTCCTCTGTGCATCCCCTAGGGTAGTCCCCACCCGGAGATCCGTTTGGGGGACTATTTTACCTCCGGAATATTTTACCCCAGAAAGATCCATAGAGGTATTTTCAGCCTATCATGGGAAATATAATGAGGTAGTTTCCCCTTGCTTTCCTCATCGCAGTTTCACAGAGTGATTACCCATCTGTAGCTGTTCAGATCCACATGATCACCACCTACAGAGGTACTGTGCAAGCTGCTGCCCTTGCACAGGGGGATGTAAAACCCCCAAGACTGCTTCTTAGTCTGACTCTTCCCCTCAGACCTTTCCGGCTTGGATGGTCCTACCAGGAGAATTATCTCCCGCCGGCATAGCTCTTTGGTTCGTAAGAGTACACAAACCCTCCCACCTCTGTAAGGTTATGCAGTCCTTAGGGAGGGATAGTAAACTATATAGAGCTTAAACTTGGAGTGTATATTTCTGCATTGCTGCCGTTTGTTTTTCTTTAGATTTGAGTTAAAAAAATATACATGGTCGTATAAATGTTTTTTTTTTAAACATCTCCGAAGGTGTAAAAGAGGGAAAGCTGAAATTCTGAGCGTACACTTCCACATTGATGACACTTACAAACGAGGTTCTAGCGATCGAATATGTGGCGGTATAACCACAAAAAATAATAAATTGAGATAAGGTAAATTTAATAGTATAATAGGTGATAATATTTTTCAGATTATCCTCATTGCGTCAGTTAGGTTAATAGGAAAAATCTTCATAGCGAAATAAAACAAAATATTACCTAATTTAATAATATAAGCAAAAACGCGCTAATTTAATTAATGTTTATAGCAAGCACTCTACATGTTTAATCTCTCTTTGTCTCATCCTTCTCTCCTCCAATTTCCCTCCTCCTTTACCCTGCTTCTTTTCCTCAAACCCTTCTTCTCCTACTCTCTCCATTTCAATGTTTTCCCCTTCTATTCCCCATCCTCTCTCCCCCTCCCCTTCCGTCCCCCTTTACCTCCCCCTTCCATCTTCCTTCCCCCTCCCCCCCTTCCCTCGTCCTTCCCCCTCCCCCCTTCCCTCGTCCTTCCCCCTCCCCCTTCCCTCTTCCTCCCCCCTCCCCCTTCCCTCTTCCTCCCCCCTCCCCCTTCTTTCTTCCTCCCCCCCTCCCCCTTCCCTCTTCTTCCCCCCTCCCCCTTCCCTCTTCCTCCCCCTTCCCTCTTCTTCCCCCCTCCCCCCTTCCCTCTTCCTCCCCTTCCCTCTTCCTCTCCCTTCCCTCTTCCTTCCCCATCCCCCCTTCCCTCCCTCTTCCCCCATTCCCTCCCCCTTTGCCCCCCCTTCCCTCCCCCCTTCCCTTCCCCCATTCCCTTCCCCCATTCCCTCCCCCTTTGCCCCCCCTTCCCTCCCCCCTTCCCTCCCCCCTTCCCTCCCCCCTTCCCTCCCCCCCTTCCCTCCCCCTTCCCTCCCCCCCTTCCCTCCCCTTCCCTCCCCCTTCCCTCCCCCCTTCCCTCCCCCCTTCCCTCCCCCTTCCCTCCCCCCTTCCCTCCCCCCCTTCCCTCCCCCCCTTCCCTCCCCATTTCCCTCCCCCTTTCCCTCCCCCTTTACCTCCCCCTTTCCCTCCCCCCTTTCCCTCCCCCTTTCCCTCTCTCTCCCTCACCGACAGGACCACACGCGTAGATTGACCCAGCCTCTTTATTCCTCTCCTCCATTTTCAATTCCTCTCCGAACTGAAAACGCTGCGCACTCCATCGGAAGGGTCTAAGGACGCCTCCTCCGCCGTTCGGATGCGGGGGTGAAGAGTGAAGAGGTAGACGGCAGGGGGAGGTTCTAGAAGGGCAAAAGGGGGAGGGGTTGATGGGGTCGTGCGTGCGTGGGAGTTAGGGAAAAAAAGAAAAGGACGGGGGTGGAAGGAGTGAGAGTTGACCCCGTTCTGACCCTTCTCCTCCTTCACCCTCTGGGGAGAACGAGGGAGACAGCACGCAAGGAATAAGGTCGTATTATATCGATTGGTCTCTCTCTCTCTCTCTGTCTCTTTCCCCGCACTAAGATGTTTTTTTATTTTCACACCCTCATATCCGAGGCCGTGGTGGTCGAATGTTAGTCGACTCGTGATTTCAACTTTTAGAACGTAAAAAATGCTGTAATGACGCGAAAAGTTTTCATAATATTTCATAATGCGTCTTGATAACATACCACCATTGAATATACAGTCATATTTATTGAAGTCTTTCCAATAGCTTCAACAATTTATGGATTCACCTTTTCCGTCATTTTCCTTCTTTGGCACCTCTTGCGGTTTCTGGATTAATTTTGGTAGTGCGTAAGGAATCATACGAATGAACCGAAATAATTTGAACCGTAGCATTTAGTTTTAGTAGAGTTTACTAATTATATATTTTAACACGCATAAGTTTCAATATTTATCGGTAAAATCTGTCTAGTGAAGAACGATGGTGAAATCTGGATAATGATACTTCTTATAATAAAAATATATTCCTGAGAAAAACATTCTTATTTTTTAATAATTTATGGCGTTATCATTTCTTTAAGGCTGGTTTATTTCGACTTAAAAAATCTTTTAGTTACCGGTAATATATACTCCCAAACTGCAAGATGAGAGCGTAACGTTTCATCTTCATCTCTGACCCAATTCTTCAAGTCGCTCTCGTTTTTTCCCTCGCAAAATATTCCATCAACCCTTTTCAAGGAGCGGAGTAGGCGAAGGACTCAATAATGAATCGCGAGCCCTCTGGCGATCCTGCGCACTAGGAATCCGTTATAAAGATAAAGGAGAGAGATAAAGAAAAAAAACAAGTGACGACATGGGAGCGTAATGGCGGGAGGGATGTGGTTTTGATAGAAGAAGACGCCCTATGTTTGTGTGTGTGTGTGTGTGTGTGTGTGCAGCATCGTTTACCCCTTTTATTACTTCCTTCCAACCGATCCCTGGCGACCGCTCCTTCTAGCAGTGGTAACCACACCCTACTACGTCCTTCTCCTATTCTCTCCTATTCCAGCGGCCGATCCCCTGTGACATCCCTCCAGCTCTCTTCCTCCAGCCTCTCCTCCCTCCCTCCAGCTCCTCCTCCCTCCCTCCAGCCCCTCCTCCCTCCATCCATCCCCTCCTCCCTCCCTCCATTCCCTCATCCCTCCAGCCCCTCCTCCCTCCCTCCAGCCTCTCCTCCCTCCATCCATCCCCTCCTCCCTCCCTCCATCCCCTCCTCCCTCCCTCCATCCCCTCCTCCCTCCCTCCATCCCCTCCTCCCTCCCTCCAGCCTCTCCTCCCTCCCTCCCTCCAGCCTCTCCTCCCTCCCTCCATCCCCTCCTCCCTCCCTCCAACCCCTCCTCCCTCCCTCCATCCCCTCCTCCCTCCCTCCATCCCCTCCTCCCTCCCTCCATCCCCTCCTCCCTCCCTCCATCCCCTCCTCCCTCCCTCCATCCCCTCCTCCCTCCCTCCATCCCCTCCTCCCTCCCTCCATCCCCTCCTCCCTCCCTTCATCCCCTCCTCCCTCCCTCCATCCCCTCCTCCCTCCCTCCATCCCCTCCTCCCTCCCTCCATCCCCTCCTCCCTCCCTCCATCCCCTCCTCCCTCCCTCCATCCCCTCCTCCCTCCCTCCAGCCCCTCCTCCCTCCATCCATCCCCTCCTCCCTCCCTCCATCCCCTCCTCTCTCCCTCCATCCCCTCTTCCCTCCCTCCATCCCCTCCTCCCTCCCTCCATCCCCTCCTCCCTCCCTTCATCTCCTCCTCCCTCCCTCCATCCCCTCCTTCCTCCCTCCATCCCCTCCTCCCTCCCTTCATCTCCCCCTCCCTCCCTCCATCCCCTCCTCCCTCCCTCCATCCCCTCTTCCCTCCCTCCAACCCCTCCTCCCTCCCTCCAACCCCTCCTCCCTCCCTCCAACCCCTCCTCCCTCCCTCCAACCCCTCCTCCCTCCCTCCAACCCCTCCCTCCCTCCCTTCATCCCCTCCTCCCTCCCTCCATCCCCTCCTCCCTCCCTCCATCCCCTCCTCCCTCCCTCCATCCCCTCCTCCCTCCCTCCATCCCCTCCTCCCTCCCTCCATCCCCTCCTCCCTCCCTCCACCTCCTTCCTCCTACATCCTCCTATCTCGAAGTCTTGCGTCTTCTCTGCATCTTAATCACCATTCATCCCCTCTTCGAAAACGTTGGAGCAAGCACATTGCTCATAGTTATACGTCGTAGTGGGAATGAAGTGGTAAGATGAAAGGATGGAATATGTAGTTATTTTACTCTGCTTAGACCTCTAATTGAGTATGCGGGTAGCATATGGGACGCGTATGAGATACTAGGCCTTATTGAGTTAGAGAAAATAAAACGAAAGAGACCGTGAAATGTCGGTATGGCAGGAATGTAAGTGTCACGTGTCTAATAGATGAGCTTGGACAGGTGTCTCTGGAGAAACGGCGTGAAAAGTTCAGGCCTCCACTATTGCGGAGATTTGGATCAGAAGAATTTAAAGATGAATTATCAGACTTAATTAAGAACCCATCTTAAGTAGAACTCCACTTGACAAGATACGAGAAATTGATTGTAGGACGGATAGATACAAAGGATCCTTCTTTCCTAAGTCAGTAAGAGAGCATAACAGGAGAATAACATGATGGGTCGGTGATATTCTCCCCCTGCCACACATCAATTGCGGTGGCTTCCAGGGTATTTATTCAGATTCGGATTAGAAAGGAATCCTTGCGAATAAAACGCTAATAATCGTTTCACTTTCTGGTGCACTTTTATGTCATCATTCTTTTACATTTCCTTATGTTTACATGTATCTTTGTGTCGTGAATCTTCAATATCTTTTAGAAGGTAAGCGTCCCTATTCCCGATATTATTTCTTTTGGTTGTGTTGAAGTTTTATTATTCGAGTTATCTATAGCACGAAAGCGTGTTCTCTTTCCTCTAGATGCGAGTTACTGTTTTACTGTTACCGAGTTGCGTGAGCGTGTATTCAAATAGAAGGTTGTGTGTTAGCGGTGAAATCATGAAACGACTTCATGTTAAGTGTTCGTGATGGATTTTTTAACGACATAATAGCTAGCAGTCAGGACAGCTAGATCTGTGGACATTTATTTCTTTAAAAAATAATTCAGGCTGTAATTATTTCGAATGCGGTGGTAAAGAGTTTGGACACCCGAAAATGAGAATTGTGTTTAATTGTTGTATATCACTCTCTGGAACACGGTAACCTCGTGTGGATTTTACTTTGGCATGTTCAGTTATATATTTCAATTCATTATTTTAAAAAACATCTTTCCGCATTCTTCACAAGGTGTTTTGACCGAATTTTCAAAAGATATGGATAATATTTCTACGACAGATACGTCTCGAAAAACATTTCTGCGCTTCAGAATAATATTTTTCAACGAATCAGACCTTAAATTGTAAAGTAATTTTAACAAATATCCATACACTTACATGGTGAAATATTGCTGCAGTTGCGGTTCGATCGCTCTGCGTCTACCCTGGAATCTCCCTACCTATGGCGACGAAACATTCTTCTGCATCGAAAAAATAATGATAACATCTTTTAGCGAGTAGCGCTTCCTAATCCATTCGCGACGCTAGCCAAGACTCCCAGCTTCTCGAGATTAAAAGGCAAGGTCGCGCGTTTCTTTTTAATTACTCATCAAACCCGACTCCATCATTCCGTTAAAACTTTTTTTCGCGTCCTCTTCTAAGTCGTCACTTCCCGCATATTTTGTCGCTTGCGTGGACGTCGCTTCGAATTGCGCGGGTTGGGCCTTTTAATGGAAGAGACTGCTCCGATGCAAACAGAAATCCTACTCTGACTCACGCACACACCCCAAACTCTTCCCAGCCCTCCACCACCCCCGCTAACACGCTCCCCTTAAGACAAACACGATAAACTCTTCTCACCCTCAGACCCCTTTCACGCCACCCTCGAAGAGCAACCGACATTCCTCCGCTCCACCCACGCAACCTCCCTCTCCCTTTGTGTTCCCCCAACCTTTTCCTTCTCAACCTCTTAAGATCCTACGTCATCGTTGCCAACCATTGATTCCTACGGAGCACCTTCCGTTGTTTCCAAGCGAGCTTGTTTTTTTCTGTGGGTTTCTAGGAGAAAATTATTCTCTTTTCTTCCACTACCTCTCCCTCTCTTTCTTTTGTCTATCTCTCTTTCTCTTGTCTATCTTTCTTTCTCGTGTCTGTCTCTCTTTCTCTTGTCTATCTGTCTTTCTCTTGTCTCTCTCTCTTTCTCTTCCTTTCCATCCCTCTCCTCCTGCTCCATTTTCCTTCACTGATGACGTCAACCAGCAGCGTTTCTCCCCACCTCTGTTATATCTTTCTCCTAGCCCACCCAGCCGTTCTAAAACTCCGGTTATATCCGAAACAGTGTTTCCTCATTCCTCCTGATGACCTATCCATACTAAATCTATTTTAATAATATTTCCCTCTTAACTTTTCCGCCTGCCTCTGTACCATTTTTCCTCCACGTCTTTTACGACGATCGCTGCAGTGTTCTCCACGGAGAAATAGCACCCGCTGCCATCAGCAAAACTGGTGAATCAAATAATTGATATTGATAAATTTTGTCTCTCCATCAGTCATATATTAGAACTTACAATCGAGGAATCACCACCGTCGATGAAGATCTAGCTTATTTCCCAAACTTTTTATGGCTGTTGGAGAGGTAATTTATATTATTTGATTTTAGCGTAGAAGATGAGCTCTTTTGAATAAATACATATGACTCCTCATTATTGGGCAGCCTGATGGTATCTTTCTGCGACAATTATTTTTTTCTTTGTAAATGTAACACAACATGGGCAATAACTTCGGATTTTATTTGTGATTATTACTAAATTTTCAAAAAATATATTTGTTCTACGTTGATATACTTGCAGTCAAATTGGTGTCTATAGAATACTTTGAGCGTTCCTAATTTAGAGCCTCTTTTATCTTCTATCAGGTCTCTCTTTCTCCCTTTACTCTTTCCTTATCGCTCCGTTCCGATTTGTCCTCTTGGTTTTACTTTTCCATGTCTTCGTTAACGTTTGTAAATCTTTGAAAGGCACACCAAAAGTCGTATATTGGAAGAAAGACGATTTTCTATTTTTATTAGAATTTTTAACGCCTTTTTTCTTTTATATAGTACTCTATTCTTTTGTTCTCTCCGTCCATCCATCTTTTAAATCCTTTCGCTCCCCCATTCCCTCTCGCCTCCTGTTTTGCTCCTCTTGTTCTATTTTTAATTCCCTTTTGTGTTAGTTTTCCTTCTCCCTTTTTTAAAAACATCTTTCCAATTCTCACAAACCTTTCTCCTCCCTAAGTCTCTGAAGAATCCTTTTGTTTTGGTTTGCTCTGTAGATTCTTCTCATCTTTCTTTCTCACTCTTACTGTCTTCCCTCTCACTCCTCTCCCTTTCTCACTCACTCACCCTCTCTCTTTTCCTCTGTCTTCCCCTCCCTTCTTCATCATCTATTCCTCCTTCCCTATCCTCAATCACTCTCTCCTCCCTCCCTCTCGTTCTCTCCTCCCTCCCTCTCGTTCTCTCCTCCCTCCCTCTCGTTCTCTCCTCCCTCCCTCTCGTTCTATCCTCCCTCCCTCTCTCTCCTCCCTCCCTCTCTCTCCTCCCTCCCTCTCTCTCTCTCCTCCCTCACTCTCTCTCTCCTCCCTCACTCTCTCTCTCCTCCCTCACTCTCTCTCTCTCCTCCCTCACTCTCTCTCTCTCCTCCCTCCCTCTCGTTCTCTCCTCCCTCCCTCTCGTTCTATCCTCCCTCCCTCTCTCTCCTCCCTCCCTCTCTCTCCTCCCTCCCTCTCTCTCTCCTCCCTCACTCTCTCTCTCCTCCCTCACTCTCTCTCTCTCCTCCCTCACTCTCTCTCTCTCCTCCCTCACTCTCTCTCTCTCCTCCCTCACTCTCTCTCTCCTCCCTCACTCTCTCTCTCTCCTCCCTCACTCTCTCTCTCCTCCCTCACTCTCTCTCTTTGTTAATTTGTTAATTTGTTAATTGCTGACGCGTCTGCCATGCCTTGGTATTCTATTGAGTACATGGACGACATTAACGACAAGGTTGAGACTTTCAACAATTTTGCACAGTCATTAATCAACACTCACGCTCCACTAAAGACTAAAAGAGTCTCTAAGCCCCATGCACCATGGCTCACAACAGACATCAAACTGATAATGAAGAGACGTGACAATGCCTTCCGCATTTTCAAAAATACAAAAACACAGATCTCATTCAACCAATTTAAAAAACTAAGAAATAAAACTAAGCAACTTATCAGAAACTCTAAAACTCGGTACATTCATTCACTGTCCCGTCCAAATTCTTCACAATCTGCTCTATGGAGTAACTTAAAATTATTTGGTATTGGAAAATCTAAGGATACACAACTTCCTCCTCATATTTGCCTTGATACACTTAACACTCTATTCACCACTCCCCCAACTCCTGATGACAACGAAATAAAACAGAATCACATACACCACCTACTTCAACACACTCCTCCCACCACAGCATCACCACCATTCCAATTTTCTCCTGTAACTCAGCTGGAAGTACTGAATTGTTTACGTAAAATCAAGTCCAGAGCACAAGGTGCTGACGAAATTCCAATAGTTTTCCTTCATAAGATTATTCATCTAGTGCTACCCGTCATCACTCATATATTCAATTGGTCGCTTATGCAAAACAAATTCCCATCGCAATGGAAACTCGCCATAGTCCGTCCCATACCTAAGAAAAGTCTTACTTCTGACATAACCGACTTTCGGCCCATCAGTTTACTTCCTGTATTATCAAAGGCATTTGAAAAGGTTTTACATGAACAAATCACATATTTTCTAATTAGTAATAATATCCTCGATTCTCTACAATCAGGATTCCGAAAATCACACAGCACTACCACAGCACTCCTCAAAATCACTGACGATATCAGATTAGCAATGGACAAAAGAGAAGTCACTATTATGACTCTTCTTGACTTTAGTAAAGCTTTTGACTCTGTAGATGTAAACATACTTCTAACCAAACTGCGCCTCATGAACTTCTCCTCAGATTCCCTAAACTTAATTAGTTCTTACCTGAATGATCGCTATCAAAAGGTCGTAACTGACAATCATTCCTCAAGATGGATTAAAGTGTCACGTGGCGTACCACAAGGTTCCACCCTCGGGCCACTGCTCTTCTCTCTGTACATTAATGATATATCTTCTCAGCTTGCTCACTGTAAATACCACCTTTATGCTGATGATCTCCAAATCTATATGCACTCTCGCTCTATTGATCTCCATCTTATCATTGATAAAATGAACCATGACCTCACTTCTTTATCCAAATGGAGCAATGTAAATTTCCTCAAAATTAATCCTTTAAAAAGTCAGTCTATTATTATTGGGTATCCCAAACTTCTCTCGTCACTAAACTTCTCAGAGCTTCCCCCAATTCTGCTCAATAACTCTGTCATTCGTTTCCAAAAAACTGCAACCAATCTCGGGTTAGTATTCAATGACACATTGACCTGGACTGATCATATAACTAAAATATGTAATACTGTTAACAGTTCACTTCACTCACTTAAAAGAATTAAAAGCATTACCCATTTCTCCCTTCGCAAGCGACTTATCACCGCTCTTGTCCTTCCTCACCTTGATTACTGCGATACGGTCTATCAAGATCTATCTAACGAGCTATCTCTAAAATTGCAGCGTGCACAAAATTCCTGCGTAAGATTCATTTGTGATCTCCAAAAGAGAGACCATGTCACTCAACCTCTATATACGTTAGGCTGGCTTCGCACTGAAGCTCGTAGACGTCTTCACCTCCTCTCGTTATTTTACCGAATTATAACTCTTCAAAACCCGCAGTATCTGAACTCCAAATTTTCCCAAATGAACTCTGTACACAACGCCAACACTAGGGGCACCAATCTCTTCCAGATCCCACATCACAGGACGGAAATTTATAATAAATCCTTCCATGTTACAGCTTGTAGACTTTGGAACGCCCTACCTACTGACCTCCAAAACGCAACATCTCTTCACATATTCAAACATAAATACTTTAAATTGCTGTTCTCTGCCCAAAATCCAGGTCATCTTTAACATTTTCTTCTTACCAATTGCAAGACGGCTTCCTTCACTCTTCCTTACTAAATTAACATTAATTATTTTTTTTTTTGCAGGTTATCGAGTTCGCAAAGTGTACGCCTCCTTCGACTGTTACCTTTTCATTGTCTAGTGTCTACTATGTTATAGTGTTTATGACGGTATACAACGATGCTGTATATACGAAGACTTACTGTACATACTCCTTTCTATTTAATGTTGTATTACTATATCATTATATGTACACTATCTAGGGTTTTCGCAGGTTTTTCACACCCCCCTTCTCAGTGGGTGTTTTCCTGCGTGGGTTTTACTAGGGAGGACATGCCTGTTTTACCTAGGTTTTCCCCACAATCTCGAATCTGTCTTCAATTTTATATATATATATATTTTTTTTTTTACTCTGTATGATTTAGGTATATACTGTTTATGTTATGTGTATTGTATATATATATATATATATATATATATATATATATATATATATATCTTACTTTACCATTTTTTTATATTTTTTATATTGACGAAGGGTTAAATGTAAGAATGGACCTTATGGTCTAAATTTCGCCCGAATAAAGACGATTATCTATCTATCTATCTATCTCTCCTCCCTCACTCTCTCTCTCCTCCCTCACTCTCTCTCTCCTCCCTCACTCTCTCTCTCCTCCCTCACTCTCTCCTCCCTCTAGTTCTTCTCCCCTCTCCCTCTCTTCCTTGCGCTCCATTCCTTTCGTTCTCTCCTTCACCTCCTTCTCTTTCCCTTATTCCGTCTCACTCCCTCTCTTCCCGTCACTCTCCCTCCCTTCTCCCTCCCTTCTCCCTTGGCTCTTCTTACTTCTCTCCTCCTCTCTCGTGCCCTCTGTCTCTCTTTTCCTTCTTTCCTTTACTCTCCCTTCCATCTCACTCTCTCAGCGCCGCTTCTTCTCTCTCTCACCTTCCCAATATCACCGCTCTTCTTCTCCTTCCCCCACTTTTCACACCGCATGCTCCGTCCCTACAGGCAATCTGCCACCTTTGGTCTTCTCTGGCTCTCCTCCTCCTGCTACTTGCGTGACCCTTTCCCTACGCCGAGTTAATCAAGGCGAACCACGTCTCCCTCCCTCCTCGCACTATCCCTCTTTCTACTCCCCCGCCTCTTATCTCCTATCCGTGAGACGCCCAGGAATCTCGCTTTGGCTCGTATCCCGCATACTGCCATTGGCTTCTAGCTCAAGGGAGGCTCTCTGTGTCTCTCCATCGCTCTTCTCCTTCCCTACATTCTAATTTATCTCCATGGTTCGCTCACCCACTCGCTTCCTTTCCCCTTACCTTGAGTTCGACCTCTCGTCTTCTCCTCCTCTCTATTTTGCCACCTTGGTTATGTAAGTTATTCAATCATTCTTTTTCTCTACGGAATGCTTTCTCATTCTATAAGGCGAGGAAGATCCTTCTGCGGTTTATCAAATTTTCCTTTTTTTATGTTGTGGTAGATTTTAAGACTATCCAATGAAAGTTTGTCACACTCTCCAGTATTTTATTATGCCGAACTCTTTTTAACCGATAATTGCTTCTATCCCCTTGGAGCAGTTACGTTTGATTTTCAAGAGTGAATATTACTGCGTAATAAGTTTCAATTTATCGGTTAGTATTATCACTATCGGTAACGAAATTTTCTGAAGAATATTCTAAAGGTAGGGACTTGAGTTCCAAGCGGTAAAATTATATTTGAACTTTGACTGAGGAGTACTTTGTGTAAATTGTAAACTGATATATTTCGTGGAACTTCTAGTTTTTCCCAATAGTAATGTTCCTAAGAAAATATGCTATGTACGCTCTGTGTCGTGTTAGTGTCGTATATCTAAGAATATTTAAGACTGAATTTGAGATCTTTCAGGAAGACTGGTGCACTGCGCCCTCTGTCCCCCACCTGCCTGATTACTTTGTGGGTATTTTACTCTGTCTCGAGTACTGATAAAAATGTACCTATCCATCTCTTCTCTTAGAAGAATAGGACTTTTATAATTGCTAAGAGTAATCTATCTCATGTTTTCAGTTAGGGTGAACATTTTTCTGCTTATTTAATATCCTGCAGAGTTTCTGGGATTTAAATGGTAGAGGTTGATGCCACTCTCTGCGACAAATGTTTGTAAGCTCAATTAATTTTTCTACGAGACCAGTACGTGAATTCAGTGACGTCTGTCATATTTATGCGCCACATCCTTGAAAAAATAGGGCTTATCTTTAGGTATTTTCAAATCTATATTTTTAAATCAATATACACAAGGAAAACAAGCTCGGAAAGTTGACTTTTAATCATTTCGAAGTTGAATGGTAGCCTTCTTATCTCTGTGTCCTTTCAGAACTGGTATTATTTCAACGCTTGAAATGCCTTATTTAGTACAATTTTAATCCATTTTGAGTGTTATCCATGAACATGAATAAAATTAGAGGGTTTTTTATTTTTCATTTTATTATACCGCCACATATTCGGTCACTATAGCCTCGTTTGTAAGTGACATGAATATGGATAACTTCGCTCAAAATTTCAACATCCCATCTTTTATACTTTCGAAGATACAAAATGAAATGGGTCCCTTTCCGACACTCTATTTTTTCCAACTCAAATATAAAGAAAATCACATGGTAGCAGCACAGAAATCTACCCACCAAGTTTCACCTCTGTCGTTTACGGTTCCATCGTCATTTAAATTTAAGCAAGTGGGCAGACAGACGCCAAAGTGAAAGTATACGAACATTTAAAAAAAAAACGCGCTAATGAAAATGCTGGTAAATGTTTTGAAATGCCAAAAGTAATGATAATCAAGTGTTTTAAGTATACGAGTTTCGTATAAAGCTATTTTGTTTTCGATTCATTTTTGGTCTGAGTGTGGTATGGGAGTAAAAACAGAGTGATGTAGTAAAGATTTTTCGAAAAATTAGTTGATTCTAAAGAATGTTATGCATCACTATCATATTCTTTTGTTAGCTACCTTTCGACCCTACTACAGACACCTGAACCGACAGTTTTATCATTGGCTACTTACTTGACAACTTTTATTTTCTCTTTTCTGCCTCGTACTTAAGAAATGAAATTAGATTAATTCACCGAAAAATATGGAGCAATGTTCCTTAAATTAAAACAAATCTTTTGGCTGTAGGAACTGAATCGGATTTGTCAGCAATCTCCTCATGCTACTAAACGCATATCAGGTAGGGATTTTGCGGCATTAAAAATATTCTTGCAGGAATCGATTTTTCACATTCCGCGTGAAAATAAGCGGTTGAATACGCTTAGGTTTGTATTTGCCACGATACGTGAAGATTTGTCTCGTGATTGCTGAGCGAGAGAAAGAAATGCCGCAGCGAAACATTTAATGAGAAATGGAATAAATTAATCACTTTGCGGATCGTAAACAGCTTTCAGTCGCTTGTGTACGTTTAAACGCTGCTTACTCGAAAATTTATGGAGATTACCCCGGCGTTTCGTTACGGTTGCATCACGTGGAACCAGGTTAAGCCTAAGCTATCCGTTCTTCACTTTTTTTCGTGGCACTGGCCACGCACAACCAAATTCCTTCCCGTGTGCCCACTGACACCATTCAGAACTCGTTTTTACGACTGTATCCCCTTCCCCTCTCTCTCTACCATAGATCCTCGAAAACCCTTCCGTCTCCGTCCTACTATCGTCTCTCCTTTTCTCTCTGTCTGTCGTCTGTCTCTCCTTTTCTCTCTGTCTGTCGTCTGTCTCTCTCTCTCTCTCTCTCTCTCTCAGTCAACCTGCTGTACTCCTTAAATCATTCATCTCCTTCAATTTCTTTCCCTGCTAGGCCTTTACCTCCCACGTGGTTTCTTGGTCTTCTGACCCTCTCCTCTACCTCTCTCCCTTATTCTCTCCATCTTGTCCTTACTTCCCCTCCCTCTGTATCTCTCCCTCCACTCCCTCCCTCCCTCCTACTCACTGTCTCCTGCCCACTCCCTTCCTTCCACTCTCTCCCTCCCTCCCACTCTCTCCCTCCCTCCCACTCTCTCCCTCCCACCCTCTCCCTCCCACTCTCTCCTCCCTCCCACCCTCTCCCTCCCTCCCACTCTCTCCTCCCTCCCACTCTCTCCTCCCTCCCACTCTCTCCCTCCCTCCCACTCTCTCCCTCCCTCCCACTCCCTCCCTCCCACTTTCTCACTCCCTTCCTCCCACTTTCTCACTCCCTTCCTCCCACTCTCACTCCCTACAACTCAATCCCCTTTCTACCTTCCTTTTTCTCCCTTTCACTCCCCCTCTCTCTCTCCTCTCATTCCTCTCTCCTTCTCTTCCTCCCTCTCACTCTCATAATATGTATCTTATTTCATACATGATCAAAGGGTTAAATGTTAGAAGGGAATGGGAATATATAGTCTTAATTTCGCCCCAAATAAAGTCGTTTCTCTGTCTGTCCCCCCTATTCCCCTCTTCCACCCTCCTCTTTGTTCTTTCTGCTTTCACTTCTCCCTCTTTGTCTCTCTCCTTTTCACCCTGCGCTGCTTTTCCTCTCTCTTCCACACTCAATCCTCTTCTTTTCCTTCCTCACCACTCCCCATTCCTTCGTCTCTCCATTCCCTTACCATGCTTTCAATCTCCTTCTCTGTGTTTAGGCGAAAAAGCCCTTTCTGCCACCGGGGATGGAATTTTGTTTGGTCTGGGGCCCCTTAGTGAGTAGAGTGGAGGACGAGAGGAAAAGCGGCTGGGGAGAGGGGTAAAAGGGATAGGGTGCGTGCATATGACGGAGGCGCCGATTCGTTTTGAGACCGACGTCGGCACCAAGGAAACAACACAAGAGGGACCTTTTTTAAGAAAGGAGAGTTTCCGTGGGAATGTAGAAGGGGAAGAGGGGGAATGGGAGTGAAAATGGAGAGAAGGAGTTCGAAGGAGGGGAAGGGTGGAGGAGAGGGAAGAGAAGTGAAGGAGAAAGGCAAAGGTTTGCACGGACGCCGCCAACTTCAACGCCGTCGCATGAAGTGTGCGGGTGGCCCTCGTCATTAATTGCCCTCTCTTTTCAAGCACGCCAAAATGTTTGCGTTGCGTGTGTGTTTGTGGCAGAACTCGAATCAGGCTGTCCTCGCCGAAGTTTTTTGATTGAATCTCTTCATTTATTTTTCGCTGCTTGTTTCTTCGCAACTTCTATCAGTCCTGTGTTGGAAACTTCCGTGTTCATTTTAGTACGTTAAATTAGTGTGTTTGTGTCTGTCCAGTCGTTTCCTTCCTTTAATTGTTTAAATACAATCTTGAGGAAAAGTGGCGATGGGCATAATATAAAACTTAATTGTTTCTCAAGTCAATACAAAGCGGGGTGTTATAATAATAGGGTATTTACGAGAGTTTCATCTTCAGCATAATTTCGTTAAGTTAAGAATTATAGATGCAAATTCATTTGATGATTTCGATAAATGCAACAGCTATTAAATTGTTAGAATGTTTTACTTCATCCATAACGCGATGATTTTTTAGTTTATCGTTTAAATATAGTGTGATGGACTGGATAATAAACCCACGCATCAATATAACAATTAGGAACTTTTTTAAGCAAGTAAACAGTCTTTTTCCATAAGGATCTGAATTGCGATGTGTTCCGGCGATATATTTTTGAACTTTAAAATCCTGTTATTTCACATTTAAAAGAAATATTTCGAATATTTTCGTAATTTCTGTCGTAATATATACGCGCACTCTCGTTTTGAATTAGTAATAAGCGCACGTGATGTGAGCTGGAATTTTTTTTAGCCTCCGTCGACGTGATACACGTTACCATCCTCACGTACCGGACTCTCTCCGTGGCATATATTTTTCTCTCGCAAAAATATCCCGAGAATATTTTTTTTGGTGATGGAAAATCTTCAAAATCATTACTCGCGCTTTTTTCCCGTTTCGTGTCCTGAATTGTTCTCATGCAGGACGAAAAACTCAAGCCGAGAGAGTTCAGAAGCCGATCTTCGTCTGTTTTTCTTAGGTATTCGCGGCGGAGCGCTCACTCTCTCTCCTCGGGTACACGATCTCGGTCCGCGTGTCGCGTGTTCGCTTGCGTTTCTTTTGCCTTTTGCGAAAGGGGGCCGTTGGCCTGGTGATCTCCCTTACTCATCGACCCCTCCCTCTTCGCAAACCGCATCCTATGCTCTCTCTCAGGTCATCTTGCGGTTTCCTCCTCCATTCTCCCAACCTCACCACCCACTCTCCTCCCCTTGCATCGGAGAGGGCGCCTCGTTTACGCGCATTCTCTCTCTCTCTCTCTTTCACCCATCATCCTCTGCGGACAAACAACCCCGTACGTGACTCATAGATTCGTCATCACCTTTTCGCGAGTTGTTATTGGCTCGCGCGCGCGACGGTGCTGCCTCTCTCTCCCTCGAGAGTGTGCCTCTGTATGCACGATGCCGGAGGTTGGATTTCTCCTTAAGGAATCCGTGCCATCACGCATCCACCAAAGATGACCGCTCGTCGAAAGGTCGGATGTCGATTATTTTCGGCTCGGTGAGAATCCTTTGATAAGGAAAGGAAAACTTTTTTACCCGCGTTCGAAGTTCGGTCGTTCTTCAAGTTTTTTTTTAATGGCAGTATCGACGAAAGAAGTGGACTCGAGAATGTTCGAAACGATGTGCTTGTAAAGGACCCGTTTTGTTTATCGGTATGGAATGATGTGTTAACTGCGTTCAAAGTAAATCAAACAATTTGACGTTTTCGATCGTTTAAGCACCTTTGGCGTGTTCCCCTCGACAGATTCTCTCGTAAACGGATAATATTTTACGTGTTTTGACCCGTGTCGAAAATTATGGAAAGAATTTTGGGTCAAATCCTTCAAAATGAATACAAAATAAAATTATTTTATAGTGTTCACATTTGTTTTCCATCTTATGCATCTGTTGTTACTTTATAAGCAATCCATAAACTGGTTGTGTCTGGCGTTAATCGTTTGATGTAATCTTTTAATTGTTTAGTATTAAATGTTGAATATTTGATAAACTATATTATTTTTCGTGGTAATGACTGAAGATATTTGTATTAACAGTTTTTCTTTTTAATTTTCAGGTGAGTAACTCCACTTTTACAACTTCGCTCATCCGAATCACCTCGTGTCCGAAGGCGATCCAGGTTTTGAGGTTTTAGTAAGTCCAGTCGCCATCAAACACGTAATTGTGGAATAGTAGTTCATTCCGGCCCGCATCCTTCCTTTTCCTTTCTCTAGAAATGGGTTCTTCCTTGAAAGCTGCTCAACTTTTTCCTCCCTTATTTATGGGACGGCCACTTATTAATGGCCTTTTGCCGCTGTGTCGTGATGTCCCGGAGGTCAATTTTTATGGCATCTTCTTCCGAGCGGGACAAGCCTCTTTAGATGAGACGGCCCAAAGTGGCCGAATTTGGCGCCATCTTTAAGTGGTTCGAATAGCACTAAAATGTCGTGAATTGAAGGTGGTTACATCTTTAAAAATATCCGCATTCGGACCTCTCTTATTTTTTCTGATTGTGTTATTTTGGCGCAGTTATTGGTTTTATGCTACTTAAATGTGTTCTTAGAATAATTTTTTTCATAAATTGTATCCTAATAAGTTACCCTAAAAATGAAATAGTGACATTAATGCGTTACGGTTAATGTATTTATCCTGGTGAACGATTAAATTTGCGATTCTCCGGTAGCATTCTATCCTTGCCAAAGTTGTTAGAGATGCAATTATCTATCTGTAACATTTAGCTGCCATTGATCATGGAGGCTTATGTTTATAAAAATCATCATTTTCCTTGCAATATAAAATCCTGCGCTCGCATATCTGCTAATTCAATTTTTTTCCTTGTTTGGCTGAATTGATGGCGGGCCCATTACTTGCTTTCACGTCACAAATGCCATCAATAACGCATTCTTAATCTTTTCATAACGAGAGCATAGCACCGTTGTGACTAACACCTTTCGCACCCGAATACTTTCCAACAGCCAGACTGGGATTGAGACGCAGCCCAAACCCTTTGTGAAGTCTCCCCAGACATTCTCATAGGGGACCTTTTAATCCCACACATACACAAAAATCCCGTGGTCCGTAATCTGGTCTGAATCACTCTCGCAAAGGGTTGTGTGGGAAAAGTGCATGTCGGGATCTCGCTAAGTGGTCACAATGCTCCCCTCCCCTCCCACGGACTAGATTAGCGGTGTTGGGAACTCTATACCGGTTTGGAGGATTGTCCCCCCTCCACTCTCTATGCTCCCGAAAGCGAGCGACGCCGTGAAAAAGGCCTTGTCTGGCTAGACAAGTTACGTGGTGTAGTAGACCTCTTAAAAAAAAGAAGACTGTCCCAGTCTTGTACCTGAATGGTGGTCGATGTTTGGCCTATTTTTTTCCTTTATGGGGATAGCTCAGCTTTTACAAACGTCCAAATTGTTTGTACCACTTACTTGGAAAGTTTCATTCGAGGTTTATTTTGCTCTGTCGAAGTTGAATTTTCTCGTTTCTCCCATTTATTCAGTTTTATATATTGCATTTTTTATGTCGAGTTCTCTATTTTCGTGTATCCATTAAGGTTAAATGAAATGTTTACAAAGTTTCCTCTTTTTAACTTTTCCGCAAACTTCTAGCAATTCTTCCCTTATAATCCATCGCTTTTATTTTACCTCTTTAAACGCTATTGAGATATACGGAAATAGGAAGTAGATCAAAGTAGTAGACTTTGTTCACTACGTTGTGGCACAGGGTTTTTTTTCTTTCCACTTCAGAATGAATGGAGATCAAAATTGTGAGTCTACGATCTTTGATGTCAGCATTGCTTTAAATCTACTTTTGCTTCCATGCACATAGTGATATCCACCTCTCTGTTGACTCCGGGTAAAGGAAGATCTAGTTAAGAAATTTTCATCAGTAAAAATGAAAGATAATAAAGTTTCCAGAGGTTAAAGGTGCTCAGATATTGCTAAAAACATCTAAATATTTTCGTATATTGAAAGAATTTACGAGTTTCTAGTTTTTTTATATTAAGAAATAGATTTTTCTAGCATTCTGTCGCTTTTAATATTGTTGGCAATTGTATTTATGATCTAGGTAAATCCTGAAGTAATGAAACGGTTGAGAAAACCAAGGACTTATTCTCCATGCTAAATAGCTATTCTTATTGTTAGTGCGAATCCACCCATCGTTGATTCGAAAAATGTTTTTATTGGATTGAAGTCTCAAGGTTAGCTATAAAAGTAGTTTCTGAATGTATTAATCATAAAATATAATTATTTTTATACCAGTTTGTAGTGCATTTAAGGCTCCGCAAACTTTCAAAAATATTGATTGATTAATTCATGAAACCCTTATGGTGGAATTTCTTGGATAATCTTCGTCCTTTTCTCTAAAGGAAGCTGCAGTTCATTTCTCATGTAATATAATTCTTTTAGGAGCGTATCCTAATGGTTCTAATGCTACATCTACAACATTTTCCACAAGGGTTTGAATGCAACGCACATATTCTGGTATTGTGATTCCCGCCAGAGCGTCGTGTGACATCGTTGTGTCTCTCCCTTTATTTCCTGATCATCCAGGCTCTCTTTAAATCTCTTCTATCGATTCTTCCCTCTCGTCTTTGAAGGCTCCCTTCATCTCCTCAGAATAATCTTCTCGAGTATCAACTCGAGAGAGAGAGAGAGAGAGCACTTGCTTGCTCTGTCACTCTCCGTTGGACACACACATACACTGAACCGAAAAACGTTTGAAGTGTTCAGTCGGCCTTTGGACCACGACCTAGTCCAATCTCACCAATGTTGCGCCATCCCCTTCCGTCATCCCGTGTTGTGAGGCTCTTTTTCTCTCCCCCCTCTCATTCCCCTTTTCACCTCTCCTCCCTTCGGCTAACCTTGTATAAAACTCCCTCTCCCTTTGCCCATGGAATTATACGCTTTTCACCCTACACTTCTCGTATAAGCCTTTCTATAGAAACCTTTCTGTTCACGGATGCTTAGGTGGTTGGAGGCGGGGAGGGAGGAGTACAATAGGGGTGGATTTTCCCACCCCCACCCCTGTTCCCTCATCCTCCCCTTCTTTTCTTTGAATCGTACTCTCCAATTAGCATATGCGCATATTTTCTGTGCGAACGGTTTTTCGCGTGTTCGCAACGGGTTGTGGGGATTGCGTGCAGCCGTCGCCGTTGTAAACTCCCCCTTCTTATTTTTTTAAAGACATTGTGGTGTGATACGTCCGATGCTTTGAAATCCAGCTGCGGAGCTTCGGAAGTATTTCTACGAGTCGTGGCTTTTCAATACTTCATAAACGAAATTATTCTGTAAAATTCTTCCGTAACCGGTGCGTGTTTGAGCTAATAATTTCCTACAGTTTAGGATGGAGGAGCCCAAACTCTTCTAAAACTAAGTCTGCCGAGAGAAATTTTCGCTAATTTGTTTTTGGCATTGGTAAAATTATCGAGCTCGTCTTATGGCTGAAAACGAATCGCAGATTAAACACTGAGGCTTCAAAATTTGAAAAATTTAGCACTTGTCTTAAGTATATCCAATGCCCATAAAATGTTTTATTTTTACATTCTTGTAATGGCTATATATAGATATCTAAGTACTTATTTTTTCAATTTTTGATACTTAGTGCTTATTCTGGATTCAGTAAATTTTATAGGAAAGCAGATTTCTTTGGAATGATCTGTATTATATCGTTCGCCTCAAAATTATCTCCGATATTTTTTATTATTGTTATCATTTTTTTGTTTCAGTTTACCTTTTCATTAACCGTTTAGGAGATTTTTTAAATCATTACTACTTTTAAAATTACCTCGAAAAGGTCTTCTCATTTTGGGAGGAGGTACTTCAATGATTTTGCACCTGTGAAAGCTGGATGTTGTTATTTTGCATTATTGCTGCTTCTCTCTTGCATTTATTTTTACAGTAGATGCCGCTTAATATTATCACTGGTTGTTGTTACCCGCCGGTAATTTAATCAAACGCGGAATTTCAAAACCTAATCGAGCAAACGAAAAGCTAGCGCTCATTGTTGTAGGCCGCTTAATTTTATTAATTGAATTGAAGCGTGGTCATATTAAGCGGCATACACCGTATTATTTTTACATTCTCCCTTCTTTGAAAATTGATATCGTATTTATAACTAGGTCATTAACGTCATTCAACGGCCCTTTACAATGAGCGCAACAACGATAAGAAAAAGGAACACATACGACCTTGCGCTCGGTAGGAGTCTAACGTGTGACCCTAGACTTGAGAGATAGATCCGCTAATCACCTCCCTACCAAGACCGGCTGTTTCAAATAATGTACTTTATAGAAAATTTACTTGCAAGTTTATAATTTTTCCGTTTTTTTTCAAAGATTTTAAAAACAAAAAGGTGGTCGTTTTTGAACAATAAATGATGCTAAATGCAGAAAAGGATCCAAATTGTTAGGCGCTTTCGTTAGCTTCGTTGTTCTCCACGTTCCTTCTGTAAAAGGGCAAAAAACGAGAGATCGTGTTCTCTTTTTGCCTTTTTACATTCCTTCTCGCTATAGAAAGGATTTCTTTTTTTGGAATGTGACACCTTTTTTCGGATGTTGGCAACAGGGGAGGACCTTACCTTGCGACCTTAAACACGGATGCCAATGCGAGGGCGCGCGATCCATCACTCCTTCGTCTGTCTCCCTTTCGTCCTTAGCTCGCCGAATTCTATGGCTGCACGCTCCATCTCCCTCCCTCCTATTCCTCCTCCCTTGTCTCCCTACTGTCCATTCCTATCTTTCACTATTTCTTCCTCAGCCTCCCTCTCTCCCTCCCTCTCACCCTCTTTCTCACCCTCTCTCTCATCCTCTCTCTCTCACACTCTCTCATCCTCTCTCTCTCTCCCTCTCTCTCTCTCTCCCTCTCTCTCTCTCTCCCCCTCTCTCCCTCCCTCTCTCTCTCTCCCCCTCTCTCCCTCCCACCTTTCTCCTCTTGCTCAACTCCTATCCTACCGGTGTTTGTGGATCGCCCACATCCCAGAGGCCCAAGGTTTATCCTGTATGCAGCCCACTTCCTTTTTGCTATCTTGAGTCAACCTATCTCTTACTCCGTGCTTCTCGCTCGGTGCTGATTATCTAGAGAAAAAGCGGAATCCGCACTTTGTGAGACGCGCGTGCTCACGGGCTTCTGCATAGGGATTCTCTTCGGTCGGTACCAAATACTCGACTGAAATGTTGAATGATCTCAAATGTCATCCGATTCGTTCCTTCCTTCCAACTCCGCTTCTGTGGGTTGCATCTCCGCAAATTTCGTCGGTTCAACGAAGCTGTTACAGGAAAAGTTATCGGCGACTGCATTAGCAGTCAAAGATAATGTTAATTCAGTTGTAATTACGTTTTGTCGTATTTCGACTCCTTTATCTTGACCTCCAGATGTTGTAAACTTTTTCGCGTTTAACTCGTTGCTTTAAATTTAAAATATTTATAAATTTTATGAAGTAAAGCTGTGAACGATCCATGTCATAGTTTGCGCGCATATTTGTCAGTGGCCAAAATACACTTTCTACTATGTGGCTAGATACAAAAAAAGAAAACTTTGCAATAATACCAATAAAAAAATTCTCTATAAACCATATAATTCACACATGGCTTTTATATTTCAACTATAGTTGTATGGTAATTCCTGTTGGCTAATTTAATACTATAGGGCTCTGTTGTTGTTTTTAAATATCAACAATATGTTTAAAGATTTTAAAAGATGGATGGAACGTTATGATGAAAAACTACAAGGTTTCTAATCATACCTCGGTTACTAAATGACCATTATCCAGGGCCGGCCAAGTACTTCCGGGAGCCCGAATGCAAGCAAGTTTTTGGAGCCCCCCTATGTCAAAAAAGCCTGCCATTTTGTACACATCAATGTTACAGCTTAGAGAGAACATGTACTTATAATTATAAAGTAACTATAATGATAATAAAATTAATAAAAATGTAAAAATTTGTTTAAAGATATAAATATATTATTTATACTCATCATTTAGGGGCCCCTAAAAATCGGGGGCCCGGATGCCTTGCATCCGCTGCATCCCCCACTTGGCCGGCCCTGCCATTATCGCATCTCAAGACACTCATAATAATGAGCTAAAATTAATTCCGATTACTCTGTATTATCCCGTATTTATACCAGAGAGTTAACTTAACAGCATAGTCCCTTCAATTTTCTCCTTTGTTCTAATTTTTTCAACCTTGAATTCGTTCCCGAGGGTCGGGAGATCTGCTATTTTTTCCACGAAGATCAGTGTGCCAGCTCGTGTGAAAAAAACGAGAAAAGTCTCGAATTCGCGCCAACGCGAATTTTTGGCAATGGCGAACGCGTCAGATTTTCGTCTCGATAAGATTTTTTCGGAGGTCCGTCTCTTCTGTCTTCTTGGCCCTTTTCCCATTTCGGAATGGTCTTCCAAGTCTAGCCGCTTGCTCCACTCTTTTGCGGTGGGAAAGGTTTTTTCTAGTGATCCTTTTCTCTCTCTCTTTCGATGTGTTTCTGCAAAGGTTTCGTGTTTCTTTTTCCAAGAATTGTACACGGGTGATTTACTCCCGTTTCTTTACCTACGTGTTTGTGTGCTTGCGTGCGCGCGGATTTCTCTAGGGGTAAGGCATGAAATAGGTCAGGGTGCGCTAAAGGGCATTCTATCTCTTTGTACGGAGAGCTTTTGAATTGCATTGAGGTAAATGGAAGAAAGGAATCCTTTTTCTCAGAAGCGTGACAAGGTTCGGAATATCTCGTGTCCTAAAACATTATCCTCACGGAATTAAGCTGGGGATTAAATTCAGGGGAAAGATTCTTTGAGTTACGTTTGTTTTCGCCGGTTTTTAATGCCTGCCTAATCATTTTTAGTTCATCTGTACGAATTAATATGATAATTTAATTTGAAAACGGTAGCTACTACAAATGCCATCAAACCATCAGTATTTGAGATACGGATAATGGAACGAGCACCTGAATAATTATTCAATGCTGCAAATATCCTGTATCGTTTATAATTTCTTTAAGCAAGGTTTATTTTTATGTGGCATGACGAGATAGGTTTCATCCCCAATCAAGTTATTAGCTGATTCTTGAACAGTTGAAAGAAATCGTAAGGGTATTTGGAGGTTTTATTTTTCTTTTAAAATCCTGTAATATGTCTGTTTATCTTTGGAATGAGATAATAAGGATGTCAGAGGGGCTTAATGACTAAGATTATTGCTTGTTAAGCAGAAAGATGGTGATATGTGTCCATAAAAGTATTAATGAATTTATCGCCTCTATTAGATACTGGAAAAGGAGCGTCGATTGTTTTACAATCAAATCTCAATTCCTGAATAAATTTTTAGGCGATAGTTTACCGAGTTAAGCCAACAGAAAACTTACGTAAACAAATTCCTCCCCTTAGACGCGTCTTCCAGAGCAATATTTCCTTGGCAAACTCGCCATATCTCACACCAGAAGGCTTTTTGACGCATCGCGTACACAAAGAGGATCCTCTGAGAAACTTTATTTCTCCTCGCTTTATTCTTTTTTCCCCCGTCTTTCCGACGGCGCCCGTTGGAGCGCCACTGTCTCTCGACCCCACTCCCTCATCGGTTGTGTTTGCTCATAGGCGTCCACGACCCATGTCGATAAGGCCTGGTCGAAGGTGACGATAAGTCGTGCTAGTTGTGGTTAAAAGAGGGGAGTTTGGTGTGGCCGTGGGTGGTTGCTTGGTTATGTCGCCTCTTCCTCCTCCCACGGTGCCCGGGGGTGAGTGGGAGTTCAAGCTCCCCTCATCCATCGTGGGAGGTCTCTGCCCTTCCCTCCCCACCACTTGGGAGATGCCCCCTCGTTTCCAACTCTTCGGTGTGGACTTCCAACTCGTTGGAGACCCCCGAGGCTGCCAACTACGGATTGAATCTCATTCTATTGAGAGATCGAGGAAATTATATGGTAGGCAAATGATAGGCGTGAAGAAAGAGATCGATCGCTACGAGGGAAACTCCTTCCTCCTGCTTTTCCGAATTGATTATAACGTTTCGGACCGATAGTGTTGTCCGGGTGTTTTTTATTCGTCCTGCTTCTTATCGTTCAGGTATTGGTTAACATTCGTCGATGGTTTATTCATATTTTTTTTATTTAACGGCGCTGCTGCACGCCATGTCGATATTGGAGTTTCAAATCATTGACCCAGATAATATACTGTGGTCTGAAAGCTATGTTGCCAGAATATTTATTTTTTTGCCATGTATGAGACGGCATAGAAACTGGTCGAATGAGAAATAATTATTCACTGGTTTGCATGTCTACATTACGAGCAAACAGGCGCACATAAGGAGGTTGGACCAATTGTGCCAGACACCCGCACTTAAATCCAAAAATAAACAAGATATCCTTGCTAAAGTAAGAGGTGGAAGCATGTTTTCTTAAAATTATTCATGGTTCTGGTTTGTCTTTTCCTTTTAGGAGGGGACAACACGCACAGTTAGAATTTAGATCCTCACCAGACCTCCCCATACGTGAAAATTTCACTCCTCTAGCTCCATTAGTTTCATTACAATACCATTTCAAAGTTTTGAATTTTTCTAATTTGAAGCCATCTAGCGGAAAAACTATGAACTATTGTGAAAATTAGATCTGTGAAAACTTAATGGATTGGTAAGAGCTATTGAATGCAAATAAGCACGTTTTTTTTCTTTTAAGAAAACTTGCTAAAAAGGAATACATATATGATTTAAACTAAAAACAAAATAAATTCTCGTTTCAAAATTATTCCCAACATTACAGCTTATGCCTGTCTGCATAGGATCTTTAGATCGCCTTATTCCATTAAGTATATTTTATCTTTTAATCGTTTTGATTTTACACATAATATTTGTCGAATTTGGTGTTTTGGTTGGAAATTTTTCGATTATGTTCATAGGTTTGAATGTGATGCATAGGATATTTTCCCTGCGTCAAAATACCATTTAAATTAGGTAAGAATAGCTTTATGGATTAGAAACTGCGGCATTCTTTGGGAAAAAAACAGGTTAATCACGTTGAGTCCTCGAGATAATTCATGCGCAAACCAACGAGTTAAGACTAAAAAGCAATCTCCTCCAAGGTTTATTGCGCTGCTCATTTAAGTACACTTAGGACCGTCAAATGTGTAAAGGAATGGCTCAAACTAGGATTTGCCAACAGCCTCGTGGAATCCTTCGTTTGTTAGAAGCCGTAAAACAAGCGGCTTCAAAGGCAAAAGGAATCACTTTTAAAATAAGCCTTTTGAAATTGTGAATTTGCGTAGAGGAGAATTTTCCGCTAAATGAGTAATTTATCGCTCAGTTATTTTTTAATGCAATAGTTAATTTTTATGTATTACCTCATCACCTTTTAAAGTAACCGAGACTTGGGGTCAGCTCTTTCGCGTGCAGGAAAAATCGCGATTTTCAAGAAGCTCTTAACCACTACCCTTCTTATCCTGACTCGAATATGGTCTGCAGGCTTAAAAGTTTCGACCCAGTTCCGGAAGACGCGTAAAATGTAATACTTGTTAATTTTTTCGAAAGCAATTAAGATACCCTTGTTTTGACGTAGGTCTGAGTGTATTTTATGACTCGAAGTCAAGGTCGAGTTTTAGCACTCGGAATGAATTGCGATATTTGTTTACATTGGTCTCACATTAGCATTCTCCCTTGGATTGTATTATGAGCATGGCAAATTTTAATCTGATATTTTACTGCCAAAAGATAAGATTGTTTAAGCTACGAACTCCTCATCCTTAGTCGTAACTTTGTTAGATCGAGACCATATATGATCGCTTACCTTGGATGATCATTTATATCCCTTCTAAGCGATCACGAATATAACGACAAATCATTATAATTGCTGATTTATCCGTTGTTGTTCTGAAGAAATAAATTTGCTTAACATTCTGTAGATCTCATTAATTTTAGCATCTATTTTTTCTGGAATCTTTGCTGTATTTTTGAAAATGCCCTCAAATAGTTTATATTAAGGGATTCTTATTTTTTAATTGCTCTTTGCACAGTACAATGAGTGGAAAAACAATAATACCTTTTTTAATCGAAATATTGTATTTTGAATTGTTTGAACGCTATAGTTTTAGTGATTGCTCAAAAAAGGCCATTATTTCTTCATTTACAGATATTTTTCACAGTCGAACTATTTTTAAATCTTATGCCATTGTTGAAGACTAAACAAAATGAAGTGAGGATCATTCCTTAGGATTTTGAACTATGTGAAACGAAATCCAGAGCCACACACGACCTTCTAGAACCATTGATTCATCTTCTCATCATGTAATATCAGCGACGTGGTTAATAATGGTCTTCATCCAGCGTTGAGATAAAAGGGTTTAAATGGTTAAACACAATAGTCGGAAGACTTCAAAGGATCTTTTACTCCCTTCCTCAATAAAAAGTAGGCAGTCAGGAGTCGCCGAAGCCATGGAGACGGCACAAGCTACACGAAAACCGTATTACCTCTGACCCGTGGCGCTTCCTCCTTCCTCCCTCTCCCTCTTTCCCTCTCCCCTTTCCCTCTCCCCTTTCCCTCTCCCCCTTTCCCTCTCCCCCTTTCCCTCTCCCCCTTTCCCTCTCCCCCTTTCCCTCTCCCCCTTTCCCTCTCCCCCTTTCCCTCTCCCCCTTTCCTCTCCCCCTTTCCCTCTCCCCTTTCCCTCTCCCCCTTTCCCTCTCCCCCTTTCCCTCTCCCCCTTTCCCTCTCCCCCTTTCCCTCTCCCCCTTTCCCTCTCCCCCTTTCCCTCTCCCCCTTTCCCTCTCCCCCTTTCCCTCTCCCCCTTTCCCTCTCCCCCTTTCCCTCTCCCCCTTTCCCTCTCCCCCTTTCCCTCTCCCCCTTTCCCTCTCCCCCTTTCCCTCTCCCCCTTTCCCTCTCCCCCTTTCCCTCTCCCCCTTTCCCTCTCCCCCTTTCCCTCTCCCCCTTTCCCTCTCCCCCTTTCCCTCTCCCCCTTTCCCTGCCCCCCCTTTCCCTCCCCCCTTTCCCTCCCCCCTTTCCCTCCCCCCTTTCCCTCCCCCCTTTCCCTCCCCCCCCTTTCCCTCCCCCCTTTCCCTCCCCCCTTTCCCTCCCCCCTTTCCCTCCCCCCTTCCCCCCCTTTCCCTCCCTCCCCCCCTTTCCCTCCCCCCCCTTTACCTCCCCCCTTTCCCTCCCCCCTTTCCCTCCCCCCTTTCCCTCCCCCCTTTCCCTCCCCCCTTTCCCTCCCCCCTTTCCCTCCCCCCCCTTTCCCTCCCCCCTTTCCCTCCCCCCCTCCCCCCCCCCTTTCCCTCCCCCCTTCCCCCCCCCCTTTCCCTCCCCCCTTTCCCTCCCCCCCCTTTCCCTCCCCCCTTTCCCTCCCCCGTTTCCCTCCCCCCTTTCCCTCCCCCCTTTCCCTCCCCCCTTTCCCTCCCCCCTTTCCCTCCCCCCTTTCCCTCCCCCCTTTCCCTCCCCCTTTTCCCTCCCCCCTTTCCCTCCCCCTCTTTCCCTCCCCCTTTTTCCTTCTCCTCCCTCCTCACTCTCAATCGCTCTACCCTCAACGTTTCTTTTCATCTTTAGCCGCCATAGCCCTAAATTCTGGTCCATCCCATTCCCTTGCGTCGCTTAATTCCTCCTAATTTGGCCGTCCATACATTATTTCCCATCGCGGTGTTGGTTTCGGGTCCGACACCTTTTCCGCTCTCGTGGAACGGACCAGTTAAGTCCCTTCCGTTTTATTCTCTCTCTCTCTCCGCGCCACTCTTTCGTTCATTCATGCATTCCTCTTCCCCTCGAAAGGAAGAACACATCTCCTTTAATGCCTTTATCTGGTTACGCCGTGGCGGCGTCAAAAAGAAGATGAAAGATGAATCGCTTCATGAGTTGGACCCTAAAGGGACGTCAGCCCTTCCTCTTTCATTCTTGTAGATTTTTTGAAATATTTCGTTTCGCATCGTTTAGATGTGATAACCTTTTTTAACTGTTAATATCTGCGTTTTTGATTTGCATCTCCGCGAAGTTCGCCCGCTTTTCGTATATGTTTAATGGACTAAATATGGCCTAAACCTTTTGACTCGGATGTCTAGAATTCAATTTTTCCATTAGTCCAAGATGGCATTGTTCCTATCGGTCATAATAAGATGGATTTATGAGACCACTTTGCTGCCAAGTGGATGCTCCTTTTTTAAGTCCAGCCATGTAAATCTCTTAATGATTATAGAAATAATAGCTTCGTACGCCCACGAAGTGGTGCTTAAAAAGTTTCAATAAAATTTGGAAATGTTTTCTCGACGGAAATGATATGCGATAGTCGTTAAAAAAATTCTATCGACGGGTGAAGACCTCCAATTAATACCTTTCTCTGAAAAATCGTAGTTCTATTTCGTCTCGCCGTTACTTTTTTTCGCGAGTATATTGGATTTGTGCCTTTATTTTTCTTTAATATGCACTCCTTAGTTCCTCTCCATGCTCCATTCCCTCCGAATAATTGTCTTACCCAAGGGGCTCCGCTTCAGATACGTTCTTTATTTTTATTTAAACGAGCAAAGAGGCTGCAGAAAATGGCGTGTCGCCAGCAAATGCGCGTTAATGATACCCATTATGTTATTTTTTTATACAAAGGCCATCTGATCCTCGTGAGCTATGTCGACTCGAGTATTACTTGCACGCCGGACATTCCAAAGCGGATGTCTTAAATATTTCATGGTTTCGTATTTAACGCGCCAGATGCAATCGATACGCGCTGGCAAAGTATGTCTCTCCAGTATCCACAAAAAAGTCTGCAAAACCCGATGCGCATTTCGGCTACAAAGCAGCCGTCATCAGTGGCGATTCATCGGTACTATAATTTTTGGAATTTACAATCGTTGCATCGTCAAATCCGAAATGCGCATCTGGTTCTCCCAATCAATTACAATGACTGTAGTGCTTAGTTTATTAATTGATTTGATTATTGATTTCAGTCCTAAAACGGTAAATATTGAGTCGCAACTCGTATCATTGGATTGGTAAGGGATTTATATTTTGGTTCCCTTTGCCAAAAATAGTGTCACTCCCATGTATCCATCTTTTGAGAAGCTCAGTAGGAGAGAAGATTGTGCGCGAAATGCATCGTCTCTTCGGCGTTTCTCTCCGAGCTTTTTCCCGTCCCTCTGCTTTTGTCCACTCGAAGAAGGAAAAAAAAACGCTGCTTTATAGCTGTCCGCCCCCTCCCCTTCGTTCTGGCTGACCCATTTCCCTTCTTTCCCGTTTAGTCCGCATTGTCTCGTGAATGGGTTGGCGTGCGAATCGGAAAGACATGGGCTTGAGCCCGAGCTCTCTCATTCCGCGCTTTTGAGAATTGATGAAAAACCCACGGATATGGGAGAGATAATTTTTATTTTTTCATTTCGTCTCCATGACGTGTTCTTTAAAAAACCCTCTAATGTAATCGTTTTTTCCGTCCGTCCGTCATACGGTAAACTACTACTACGCCGTTCAAATTAGATCAACCAAAATTTGAGGAATTGTTCATGGCCGTAAATTCCTACCGCGGTTAAAATTTGTCGACTCCTGGAGTAGTAGTAGGGAGCACAATGAATAAAACATTAAATTACTGAACTACTTCTACACCGTTCTAGTTTGAGCTACCAAATTCTTAGAATAGTTTCAATCGAGAAATCTCTGGGAAATTTTTAATTGTCAATATATTTACGAAAATATCAACATATATATGCCAAGGTCGTCGAAATCCTTATTAAAATGGTTATTTTGAGGCTCAAAGGAGGATGGACAAATAATATCGGCTTCAGAAATTAACAAACATTCTTCAAGCAGTGACTGGTTTGTTTCCAGAGAAATATTTCACTCTTCTCTGACTTTATGAGATTTGATCACAGCAAAGCACAGAATATGGAACCGGATGGCAAATCCTTTGTCTTTAGTTTGTTTAGTAAAAAACCTTTTGGATGGACTACTCACGAACCCATCGACGTGCTTCGCTGAGCGTTGCGGCAAAGATACTTCGACGTATTTCAGAGGAGACTTTAATGACCTCATTGTTTTGTTTGAACGCGTTACGTGGGCACGACCGACGTCTCGCAGATGAAAATACGAAAAAAAAAGGACGAGACAAAAATATCGTTAAGGTCACGAGCCTCTTTGCAGCACTTCAATTGATTGATTGAAGTGATCAACGTTGCAATTGTGTTTGCTTTTGGGCGTGGCCTTTTCTTCCTTTCGGGTCACGGCCAAAGCGCTGAGCGCAATGTGTCCATGTCGTAGGAGCATTAATGCATTTCCTGCCGGTTATATTTCATGCCAAAACGCGAGTGACTCTTTCAAGTGGAGGGGGAGACTTTGATAAATTAGTTTTAAGCGCGACTGGATTGGCGTAATTTGATGATATTTTAATTTTAGGCGTGGTGAAAACCGTGTTAGTTAATCGAAGGTTAATAATTCGGTTTTGATTAAAGAGGGATTTATTGATTTCACGAAAATAGCGCTTCTTTTTTCATCATTATTATTATTTTATTTTTTCCATTAAATTTAGTATCGAAACCATGTAGATTTTAAGAACCATCTGCTGTCCCCGTATGTTTAGGAAGGTTATTTAAAAACATAATTAGTCATACTGAAAGGCGTCTGCAGTTCATCTTTACCTTTGTAGAATTATGTGAAAGCAAATTATCTCCGTTAGTTGAATTTTCCATTGAATACATCGCTGGTTGCACCGACCTTCGTTATTAACAAGAGAGGGAAAAGATGCTTGTAACATGCAATTCAGAGGCGTTCTTTACGAATTATGTAATCATGTCAAAAACTAAAAATGATAATGACTTAGTATAATGTCTAAACACTGCAGAACGATATATCGGAAGTAATGCAAAGGAAATATTGATTTTGCCGATTTACCTTCTAATCATTTGTAATTAATCAAGCAATCGAACACTTGAGTTAAGTACCTAATTGCAATGTAATCTTTACGTTCACGTTAATTGTCGTAAATTATCCATTACATTTCGCATACAGAACGCCATGTGTGCGCAAAAAGAAAATAAACGTATTTACGTCCATTTCTTCGTCGTAAACAATGCATTTCCTTCCTCTTAATAAATGCTGCTTGCACACGAAAGGAAATTAAACCTATATACGTAGCGGATATTATGTACTTCAGTTGCTATGAAGGTTGTTTTCGTTGAAAAACCCGTGTAAGAAATGTTCGAAGTTCAAAGGGAATTAGGGTATTCTTGTTAGATTTTTTTGGAAACGACTACACTTTCGATAGAAATGTATCAGGCAAGAAATATTCTATTTAACTTGTTCTACAAATTTTATTTAAAAACCTGTATGGTACGAGCAACATTTAACGAGTTATGACGGAAAGTTCATTTTTTGTTTCAAGTAAAGTGCCACTCCTGATTAGGTTA
>CM054115.1:177309018-177334018 GCA_028673005.1 Tanypteryx hageni | reverse complement strand
TAAAGATAGGTTGAGGAGAACGCAACAATGGCGTGGCGTCGGCGTGCTTTTTTTCCTCTCTCGATTTTAAAAAATTCTCTTAATTGAAGTCGTATAAAACGTTGAAGGACTCCGCGAGAGCGACGCATGAATAACTCGGTGACGCGAATTATTCCCTCTCTCTGGCGCTCTTGCAACTGCAGCGCTCTGCGGAAGTACTGTCCTTGGCTTGACCGAGCCGAGTTGCGTGCCCGCTCTCGCGCTATAACGTTTTTCTTTTATTTTAGTCGTCGTTGCGTTCCGTTGTGAAAAATATCCGCGGCGCTCGGAGTATTTCACCGCCTTGGTCTTGCCCAAAAGGAGGGATTAAAAGGGAAAAGGGTATCGCTCGCGCAAATATGTCTAGGACCGCACGCCATCTGTGGCTGTGGGAGGGGAAAGAATTCCTGGAAATCCATGCCGCGGTTGTTGTCTTTTTTCATAGATGCAAATGCGGTGGATTTGTCAAGAAAATGTGCAGACGGATGAAAAACGTGCACGAATGCCGCATCTAGGGTGTAGCCGCTCTTTGAAATTGAATGTCGAGGAGAGCAAACTGTCCGGCATACGCTTCCGCACTGCTCTGCGGAGGGAATGATGCGTCGAGCTAATTAAAAGGGTTTGTCTTTTGTTTGGCCCATTGTCCCGAGATGTGATCATTTTTTTAAGGGCTCTGCATTTTTAAATTCCCCTTTCCTCGCTTTGTCGTCGTCGAGTATAAACGAGTTTAAACGGAAAGGCTATTTTCAAAAGGAATTTTAAAAAATAAACTATAATTTCGAAATCGATGGCTTGCCATTAAGCGATGGGAATGGAATTTCAAAATTAGGAGTGCCTTTCGAACTGATTATTCTGGTCTATTCAATAGTATTTAAAACTGTCAGTATTGTGAAATGCTTGTATTATGCAGTAGTACATTTTAAACAGTCTAGATATGCGCCATGATTTATGATCAGCTCAGTAAATATCTCGCTATGGTTTCTGTAACCATGGCTACGGGGCATCTCTGTATATCCACCACTGATTCTGTGTCGATTTGTATTAGTCGATTCTTGTTGTTTTTATTTTTAGTTTATAAATTTAAGCTCTCTTTTGTTCTTTTTCTCACGTACAATCTTAGTGACAACCCTGACAGGAGTGATGGTATGATGCCTATATGGGATAATTTCTTTCTTAGGCTTTCTATCTTTCCCATTCCTCTCTTAAGTATTTCTAATTAACTTCCTCAATTACTGTCTCGTTCCGTTTTTTTCTTTTCCAATAATTTATTCCTTTCAATAAGTTTCAATCTTCTCTCCTTCAATTTCACTTCTTTCCCCTATCTCGGGATTTATATTCTCACTCAAAAGTTTTTTTTTCGGTATCGCTTTTCGTCAAAATTTCCATACGTAGATTTGTTCCATACTTTTATGCATTTCTTCTTTTCCTCCTCTTCTTCGACATATTTCTTCTTCATTACTGTCCCGCCCTTCCTTTTCTTATCTTCTCTTGGTTAAGCGAATTTTTAAAGTTTTCTAACACGATCTATCAATCTCTTTCCAATCGCGGCGCAAGTCGAGGTCTTGGCAAGAGATCGACGGTCATTCCTGAGTCTCACCCGGATAGATAATTTACGTCCTTCAGCATTTTCTCCGAGGAGTTGGAAAGACGGTTTTTTCTCCGTTTCTCCGAAGTCTTGCTAAAGAAATTGGCGTTTTTCACCCTAACTTCCGCGACGAACCGTGTCTTAACTCCTGTGTCTTTCACACGCATTTTTACGTAGGTTTTATAAAAAAAACTTTTAAGTTACTCGGTTATCCTAGGAAAAAGTCTCATTTCCTTCCCATGTGTGTTTCTTAGCTCGGGTGGGATATCCGTCGCTTCCTACACTTCACAGAAATTGGGATGTCACCTCAGCTCGTCCCGTGTCGAATCCTTTCCTACTCTTTTCGTGGAAAGTGGGCCGGGTTTGATTTTTTTGCCTCGGAAGTTTCCTCGGTCTGAGTTTTATAGGCGTACATTTTTAACGGCTGACTCATTTTTTTGGGATTTTTACTGCCCTTCCCATAAGTCACTCCTTTCCAGGATGTGATTTTCGTCTCCGCTGCAGCTGTTGCCTGGAACAGTAGCGCAACTATATATTTTTTCATCCTCATCTGATCGTGATCCTCGCGGAGGCGCGAGAATACGCGTAAAACTCGTCTGAACTACTAGTAATTAATGTTAATTTCGTCGTCGAGACTAGTGTAAAATTCTTTTCAAAACGCTTAATTATTGCGCTGACCCCGGAGAGAGAGAAGATCGTAAATCACGGCTCCGTTTATTATAGGAAGCGGCTTAGGGTGACGCGCTCTCTTTGGGACGTGAAAATGAAAATGTCTGCTTGTTAAAACAGGTGGAGTTTCACAGGAATATAGATTACAACATCGAACAGCTCGTTGAAAAGTTCAATCTTTAAAGCGCCTCTTTAAAAAGTTGTATTTTGTATATGTATATAAAAGAAATGATGCAGGTGTAAATAAAGTCTCCGTTTTTATTTATTACAATATTTTAGGTTAGTTTATCAAATAAAATAATAGTCCAAATTTTAAACACTTAAAATGTTCGATTCCAAAATGAACTTCATATTAATCCTTCCTGGTGTGATATTTTATTGTTAAATGAAGTACGCGGATGTGTATGACTTTTATAACAAATGTGAATGTCTTCATTGTGCAGTTATTTGTTCCGCATTTTCCATGTGTAAAGATTGTATCAATGAAACAAGTCTTAATACAAAAATGTTGAATATAATTAATTTCGGCATAATTCAGCAGAAATTAATTAAAACATCAATTTTTATTTATTTCTTAATCGGAGGGCGAATAACTATATTTAATCTGTTAGCAACTTAGCATGGTGTCCGTAATGCGCCATCGTATATTGTAAGGCCTTAAGTTGCCATAGCATACATTTATTTTTGTCTGAGATGGCCTAATGACCCGCAGTTCCCCGTCGCGCCGTACTAGCTTTACCACTTCTCAATTTTTTCTTCCCTGTTGAGCGCACTTACTAAACTCGACGGCGCCAAAAAAGCAATCGTTCCAAGCATGCATTTCTCCTGTGTCGGTAACCTCTCGCTGATATATGGCATTCTGAGTCGAGAATTTGAGAAGCCTATATTGCCTTTTTTGTATTTGGGCGCCTCGAAAGTCATTGTTCTCCTTATCTCCACACTCCATTCTTCTCTCCGAAGGATCCGATGTTCATTTTTTCGTTTTCAGAGCAAGTTTCCTTATCTGTCTTGTATACGTTAGCTCGGAAGGGCCGTCGCCATACCAGAACTCGCTCGCCTTGCATAAGCTTCTTAAATTCCCCGAAAAGACCGCAGAACCCCCGTTGCCCGTGCTGGTATCCGTTGCCATAGAGATGCGAATCGGTGAAGAATTGCAAACGTGATTATGCCGAAGAGGCTGGAGCGGGTTGATACGGGGATTTCCATAAGAAGGAACGGCGTGGCAGGATGTTTTTTTAAAGTAGAGAATAAGGAGTGGTGAACTGGAAGGTTTGAAGGAGAGGAATACGTGTCGTGGTTGTTTTTGGAGTGCTGGGTGGGTTAACTAGTATCCCTTGTCTCGAAACTGCTACCTTTTTATTCCACCGTTGAAGTCTCCTGAAAGGTTTTGGTTGTTTCGTGAGAGAAAGTCCTCTTATGCTCTTTTTATCTAGCCATTACGTGCGAAATCTGAGGATCGATGTCCAGCGTCTGAGTGCTCAAGAGTAAACTGCCGACGCAACGAGATATTTTGCCTCTGGCGCCTATATAAATGGCATTTTTACTGAAGGATTTTCTCCTCTATTATTTTTATCAACGGTCTTTATGTTTCAATGAAAACGTAAAATTATGTTTTTAACTTAGGACGGCATTTGAGCGAAATCTGCTCGATGCTTCGATATTCGGCGTATTTACCTAAAAAAATTTAATTTAAAAGAATCATTGAATTTTAAACTACTCCTAGGGTGTTTTTTGACTCGGCATTTTTATCACGAGACTCCTGCTTGCGTCGAAAACTAAAACTGAAATAACCGTAACATTTAAGTCGTTTTATGGACGACAGGTGGTAAAGACAGGGTCGATGCGATATCAACGCAGTTATAGCTCGTTATTCTCTTGCGACGACCTCGAATCTCATTACGTCACGGAAAGGAAAACGAACCATGTCGGCACTAAGCTCTCCAATAACCGCTATAAATCCGCGCCTGTTTTTACGACCGGAGTATATTTGCGCTGCACACAATGGAGACATTCGTGACAGTACTTTTGTTGTCGAAATGAGCTAGTTTTTTGAAGAAACATTCTATAGAGAGGCGAAGATAATTTAATAGGTTGGAGAGTTTCAATTGGTACTTCAGGAGAACTCGTTACGACTTCTGAGGTTCATCAATGATTTTAGTGATGAAATAATCGCTTCAGTTCTTGTTTTCTACGAAGTGAATACCTTAACCATACAGGTTGCCTCTAAATGAATACTGAAAGCAAAGTTGAATAATTGTTTTATTATTTTTAATGATAACATAATTCAAAATAACCTCTGAAAGGTTCAAATTTCATTCTGGTTAATCGAAAAATTGCATGTGCTACTACAATTAGCTATTATCAGTCTAATTCGCACAAATTTTCCAACACAGCCATAGTACTTTATGAGAAGCTCTATACTCAGAAATTTAATGTAAACCTAATTATTAATTTTTAAAAACGTTCAACCGTTCAGAGGTATTTTCTTTTGAGTTTTGAAGTTATCTCAAGTAATAAAAATATCATTCAATTTGGTTATTGGTATGCTGCATTTACTCGCGTAATTACTAAACTTTTTGCACAATTTTTGTGCTAATACTAGGTTTGGGCAAATACACGGTTTTCTACTTCATAGTAAGAAAGTAGTACCTAGTCTTTTCAGAATGTAGTCCACCGATAATGCACTTTAAAATTTTTGCTAGTATTTTGTCTCCCCACAAACTGTTTTACGAGAACAATTTTTATTTTATCGGAACTTGACAATGTCTTCAAGCGTGCCACGCAGCGTAAACAATGATAACCGTCGTATCAAAGTAAAGGGGAGCAAAGTTGTTACAGAGTGATTTAAATGCTCTTGCTGTATTTTAAGATTCAAGTTATCGTATTTAAATCTGTTTAAAATGAGGCACAAACTTGAAATTTAAACGCATGTACGGCGAAAAGGAGCATCTTGTCTAAGTAAAAGAGAGGAAATTATGTTTTTTTCCCTTTCTGCAATTCTTGCGATAAATTAACGCGTAATGTAAGCCTTTAATCGACTATGTAGGCTATCATTCAAACTTTCATCAAAGCTTCTTTGCATCCCTTTCGATAGTCTTAATTGGGTCGCATGTGGAGGCGATATAAAAAAATAAATGCATCACAAAATTTAAAAAATTCTCTTTGAAAAATTCTTTTTATAAGGACGATAACTCTCCCGTGTTTGTTCCGGGTTCCGGTCTTCGTTTTTTTTACGAGGAAGCTGTTAACCTCGCTGAAAACATCACTTTCGAGGCGGTATTCCTTTCTTCTTCTTCTTCCGCTACTTCGTCGTTAACTGCTTAAAAAAGTGGCGCCAAAAACACACTCGCGTCGTCCCTATTATAGTAACGGCAGTAGGAGTCGAGTTTTTGATGGACTCCCTTTTGTCCACAACGTGGGAAACCTTTTGAGAAGTCCTCTTTCGGATTTTCCGAGGCTCGTATTTTTATTTCCGAAACTTTATGTCAGCAAAAATGGAAAGTAGCGTGTAATGGAGGGGTTGTAAACTTTGAGAGGGATGGCAATTTTTTTTCTACGACCGGACCGGTCCGTGCGAGGAGGCTGATGGGAAATTACTACCTTCGAAAATAAAACAGTTGAATTCTTTGGAAATTGCGCCTAACTAACCGCGATAGGGTGGTAAAGTAATCTCGCTCGGATGGATTTTCGCAAGTCTTAACTTTGTAATAATTGTGATGTAAGAATGAACAATATATAATTTGTTATAAATGTATTAATCATATGTTATATATTGTTACACTTTATCCTTAAGCACATTGTATCTCGTTCATTCGTTGTTTAAGAAGGGACTATTAAAACCATTTATAATTAGTTTTCAAGGTGAATATGATAAAATCCAAATTTTAGTTCAAGATATAATTAATTCTACAGGGAATTATCGAACTCTTCTTATGGCTGAAAAAATTCATGAACGAGCACTTAAAAAATACTTGTCTCAGATATCTCCAATGGTCGCAACAATGTTATACAAAACCAGATGCGCATTTCGGCTAAAAAGCAGGTGTCTTCAGTGGTAATTCATTGAAAATAGATCCTAAAAGAATTACCGCTGATGACGGTTGCTTTGTATCCGAAATGCGCATCCGTTTTTCCCAAATATCTTAAGACTGTGGGAAGAAACCTAGTTTTTCAATTCCAAAGTTTCTCGTGTCACAGTACACTATAATTCATCGACGCTCCGCTTAATGCCCCCGTAATCCTTTTCGTGTTTTTTATTATCGATTCCGACATAATGTAAGGATGATTTTTTTTTAGAACTTCCGAAAAAATCAAGTCTCGCGTCTGTGCCACATTTACCCAATTTATCTCCCGATCAATTTTACGACCTTCGCGTTCACTAACCGTCACCTGTGACGTAATTGGGAGGACATAACCCGGTTAACGATGACTTCACGGATGATGAACGGATAAAGCTCGGGAGTCACGAGGCTCGCTCGAGTGCTTTCCAAACACCCGCTTAGCTTTAGTGAGGAAGAGAGGGTGGGTAGGTACAGCTTGGTGCCCCCGTTTACGACGGCGACAAAGGGGATTAACACTCTCTCCCTCCTATTAGGACCCGGTGGAAAAATAAAGTACTTTTTCCTAGCTTTTTTTGGTAGGGTGAAGGTTAATAGCACTTAGATGGAGTACGAAAAAAATCCTCTTAAGCTCTTTAACGTAGAAACCCTTGATTTTTTTTGCAGGATTTCCGACCTAGTTGTGCGTTGGTGGTGTCGTCATTAGATCTGCCACGGTGAAAGCCCGTGGTAAAGCTAGTCCTCTATTTTATGGCGGTCACTCAATGAGGTATAGGATAATGTGGTGGACCACTCGTTAAAACCGTGCGGAAATTCATAGCAGCATCCATATAGCTCTCTGCGTTGGCTAGACTTCTAGTGATGCTGCTATCTATTTATACTAAAAATCCGCGTAAAAATGATCGGAATGGCGGATGATAAGAGAATCAAAGAATCAATTTATCAAATTAAGTAAATTTTTGTGCAGCTTACATCGGTTTTACCTTATAATAGCCCCAGGAAGGGGTTTTATTTCAATTAATCCGGTGCATAAATACCTTCGAAATCACGATATATAAGTTTTGTATCGGCAAATTTGAATCGGGTTATAATTAAAACCGCTCGATTGTAATGAAACTTTAGGATTCTGTACATCATAATGACTTCGGATCTCAGTCGAGATATACTCTTAGAATACTCATGGTCAGGCGTAGTCCGTTATCTTTGTAATGTGTACTGCGATGTGATTTTCTTTAGTTTGTCAGGTCAGAGGCAGGCTGCGGGAGCACGGGAGGCACATTCGATAGCTTCCCGCCTCCGTGTTCGCTCGCTGATGTTTTAAGTTCCTTCACTACGGCGTTGTGTTATGCAGGCGGTGAATCGGTTAACGACAAGAACTTGGGACGCGAGTTTATCGCCTATTATATGTTTATTTCTCTTCCTCTCATAAAAAGCGTTCATGAACAGCATCATTAACGACGACGATGACGATCGTAAATGACGAAGCCTACGACGGGACTCGAACACGCGATCGTAGAACGCACTGCTTACTTTTTCCCGGCCGCGTATCTTACAATTAGCTTTACATTTGCTAAGTGACATTAGTACATGTAAAGCTACAATTCACGCGAAAAAAGTTATTTTGTCGATGAAAAGAAAAATACCATCCCTCGCTTTCCGCTGCCATTTTCAAACAAGATTGGAAAGGTGTACTCCATGTCAGAGTACATAGTTTCCAAATGTGTTCTTTGGGATTTCACAATGTTGTCAATATTTTTCGCTCGGATGAGTATTTTACGAGAAGCTAGTGAGGTACGTTGTAAAATACATGTAAGTCCTTATGTAAAGTTTTCGTTATTATTGTACGATTTTAACCAAAATTGGAATCGGTTGACACATTTTAGTAAAACTTCTTAATACCAAATTTCATCTAAATACGTCCTGCGGTTTCCGAGTTGAAACAGAAGGACATTGTAAACTACATGTAGGTATTCATGTAAAATGCAGTAATTGTTGTCCGATTTTAACCAAAATTGGAATCGGTCTACCAATTATAGCAAATTCTAAAATACTAAATTTCATCAAAATAAGTCCAGCGGTTCCCGAGTTGAAACAAAGGAGCATTGTAGGTCTTCATGTAAAGGAGACGTAATTTTTGTCCGATTTTAACCAAAATTGGAATTGCTCAACCAATATTAGCAAAACTCCCCAATACCAAATCTAATCAAAATACGTCCAGCGGTTCCCGAGTTTTAACATGCGGACGAACGTACGGAAACGACTATATGCGTTCACTTCGTGCAAAGAACGCATAACAATTCCGAAATATTACACACAGTTAATTCCCAGCTCCCTTACAAAATCCTCCTCTGTTTTTTCTCTGCCCGTTGGAAAAGACAAGAGGCAAAGGGCGCCATCAAAACCGTAATGTGCGACAATCCGACGTCACGGGGCGGTGCAGCGCATGCGACTTTTTCTACACTTCGCGTTGCAACTGCGCTCGTACCCAGGATGCCGTCACTTAAAAAAAATTGAAGGTGTCTGCGCGCGAGAGACGACGCCCTCCTCTCCCTACATCCCCTTACGGTCGATTTCCAGGGTATGGATGATTGTTAATGTAGACCAAGGGTTCGGAATGGGAAGGAGGGCCTGCGTTGACGGGGGGAGGGAAGAGTCGGTCTTGTGGGGTTGGGTTGAGCATGGTCAGTTTCCTGCTTTTGTGTGGGAGGGGTCTGATGGAGGGGGGATGGGAGGGAAGAGAGGTGCATCTGCGAAGGGAAACCTGTTATTGCGCGCCACTTATACGGTTTAAAAGGGCTAGTGGCTGAGGGAGAGAGAGAAGAGGGAAGGGGGAGAGGAGGGGTATGAGAAAGGATTACGTGTTGTCTCTCACAGTTTGTCCCTACTGTCCGTCGTCTCTTCTCATGCTCTGCCGCGAAAGGATTCACAAAGGAGCTTCCGAAGGTTTTTTTTGTTTTTTTCCCTCTCTCGGTTGTCCGTTCCTTTCTTTCGAAAGCTTTAAAGGAGCAGGTCGTCAGAAGTCACAATAAACGGCACGTTTAGGAATGGTGGAATCTTGATTGGGGTCGGCGTTTCGCTGAGAACCGGTGGACTTAAAATAATTGTATGTGTATATATCGACCGGTGCCACGTAGTGTCCCATGTTATTCTCATAGCATACCTACATTTTCTTTCTCGAAGAAAGTTGAAATTACTAGTAATACCTTATTTAAAACAGAAAATATTATTTCTCTCCTAATGTTGACTGATGAGTGGTTCGAGTTTTGCAAATTTTTCATATTAAATCTTCAAACGTTCGGCGCATTTGAGCTTACTGGCGTGTTTAATTTGTTTGTCCGTAAGTATTATAGAAGCAATATGTGACAACTTCTCTTTCAATAATCCCTGACCTGATTACCGAAAGAGAGAGAGGAAGATTTTTATCTGACGGCACTAAAGCATAAATCCCGCAGTACTGCGCAATCCAATATGTTTCGCGTGCATTACCGATCAGATACAAAGCATTATTCTCTCTCACTTGGTCGAAGCTTTAACTTTTATGGACCAACCTCGTGACGTCATAAGGCAATAAGATAATCGCGAGGTGAAACGCTATTATATACGAGTTCCGGCGATTGTCTCCGTTCTTTCGAAACTGGGCCTAAGTTGTCTTCACGAGGCTGTCACGTGGTGACCTTTAACTCTGTTTATCGGTACGCATAAACTGTAGGCACTGGGATATATTGCAATGAGAGAAGGTCGGACGTGTAAGTTTTGCAAGCTTATCATCATTTTTATCTAGCGTGCGCATTATTCCAATTAATTGCACTTCACGTCTCATCTGTTTGCCTTGAAGCACTACATTTGGAAAATACTTATTTTTATCGTTAAATAAGAAGTGCTGCATCATGGATGATTTTTTAAAGGATTCGAGCAATGTAGGCCACGTTATATCGATTTGATAATGAAAATGTATCAGTCGAGCGTTTTTCGTGCGCAGATCATGGTGCGTCACTTCAGGCGTAGCCTGGGAAAAAGAGTAAATTTTGTTCTTTTGACACGTGAGAGAGTCACATCCCAACATCTCCTCCCTGACCTCGCTCCTTCGTACGTTACGAATCATATATCATCCGCTGTCTGGTCTATGGACAGATAATGGTCCGATACATCCCATGGTGACGCCTTACGTCGTGTCTCGCACTCCGGTCACGCTGACTATATGTTCATGGGTAGCTGTTCGGTTTTTTCAATCGACTGGTAAAATCTCTAGTAATAGCTGCGTAGGTGTATCATTTTTTCCGCTACCCGTCAATAAACCGCGACCATCTGTCTCCACCCATTTACGGCTGTCTGTACCGTATATAACGAGAACGAGTATCGAGCGAGGATTAGAACGGTGCGTAGAAAACAAATGAAGAGAGGATCGCGTATGGCACTACGCGAGATGGGTCGAGAACGAAAAAAGGCTGTTCTCGAGGAACGCGATGTTAACCCCGGAGCCTTTCTAAATACGACGTTCTTTTGTCCTTTTTTTGGTTAAACGGTTAGCGCACCCCGATGGGAGGGGTAGCTTAAAGTGGATCTGAAGTAATCATGCGTAGCTTTAATAATTCCCACAGAGACTTGAAATCGTTGTGTTCTTGTAATGATCTAAATTTATCATTGGCGGATAGTCGTGCATCAAAGAGAATATTGTAGAAAAAGAGTATTAATTTCTAGACACATCTTTTGAATTTAATTGCCGTGTCAAATATTTGTCTCCGCGTGCGCCGCATTTAAATAGAAATGTTTATGAAAGGAATTAATGCCATTGATGCGATGAGAAAGCAATAAAAAAATACCGTAAAGTAGAAACTCACATGAAGTCGAAACGAACACGTTGGAAAATCCCGTTACCATCTTAGAAGAACACTAGTTCCTCTCAACAGACTCCCCTCAAGAATTTGTTTATGCAAGTCTCTCTCTCAGAAACCAGTCTCTTAACTCAGTTTCAAAAAGGCTAACCTGTTCCACCTCTTAGAAGGAAGTTAACCTATTGAAACCGTCTCAAGATGCACGCTTTTTCTTCCCCAGTTGTATCCATTTAGTCTTAGCGAAAAGCTTCCCGCTCGTCATTATTTAACCTCTCGTTGACCTTAGCGGTCATACAGCTTCTTAACGATCGAAGAAAGAAACCGTGACTTTTTTAAATATACGAAAAAAGGTCTTTGGACGCCACAGGCGCCTCTATACAACATAAAGGACCGTGACTAATCATCCCCCTTCTCATCCGTATTTCGTCACTCATCTTCTCTTGGGGTAGACAAATGACGGGATAGAGCGTGGGATGTTTTTTATAAAGCTTAAACGAATCGTAAAGATATGAGCGAGGATTCGGTTTTAATTAGGAACGCTTTGCGGGTTAATTCGACGCAATTGTTGTCGAAGAGGCTGTCTCGTAAGTTTTCTCGCCACGAGCGCGTAGAATCTGGAGCCGCGTGGTGAATTCAGACACCTATATAGGGCCATAATCGCGAAATTCTTATTTATAATATTCGGAGTCGTAAAAAATCGCCGAGAAGGCGTCACTTGGTAGATATTCATTACTTTGAACCTTTCTCTAGTCGGAATTCCTGGTGGTTATAAGGACATACGAAATATGTACGTGTCGTCTGAGCGCTCATTATTTCCTGGGGAACTAACAGAAGATAATGTTTATGTTCAAAGGGGTTAATAATTAATTTTCGCGCATAAAGGAGCTTTAACATGCGCCATCCATCTCAGTCGTTATTTATCTCGAATGTGTAGCTTTTGCATGGTTTGTTTCTGAAGAGTCCGGTTTCCACGAAACCCCATACATTTTAATCGGATATGACTTTTGAAAAATCACCTTACTTCACGACTCGAAACGGCAATTTATGGAATCTCCTTTTTTAGAAAAAAAAAAGAATTTCTGGCATAGACCGAAGGGGTGTAGCGTCCTTCACTTCTTGAAAGAAAACAATAGAAAAAAATACCGCATCGGAGATAACGTTGAATCTTCGGTAGCATTGTCTCCTCGCGAGCCATAATTCAACTCGAAAAGCGAACACGGTTGTTTCATATCCTTCTGCTTTTTCCTTCTTTGGTCTTGGGACGTCTTTATCTCGTGAACTCGCCGTACCAGCTTCTCTTTCTGCCGCTACTTCTCCTCTTGCTTTATCGTTTGGTGAGCATCCAGGAGGGTGGAGTTGGTTCAAGGAGGGAAGTTGAAGGTTTTTTGGTGGAAGGCGTCCCGTGGCAGGAAGTCTGGAAGGGTAATAAGTCTCCTTCTCCCCAGTCCCTCTTGGGCTCATCTCCGCGAAGTGGTCAGAAAGGGGGGTTGTAAGGAAAGGTTGAACTTGTAAGAAAAGGGGAAGAAAGGAAGAGAGGCGAGTAAACGAGGGTGGAAGTGTGGGGTAATGAAGATAGATCGAGGAGAATGGTCCGGATTGAAGGTTTTCATCGATCTGTCTCAAAAGGAGGGATCTCGTTTCCTCCGGTATGCCTTTCGCGCGTTTTATCGTGCGTTCCGTTGCGAGCTAACTCGGAGCGTTTGCTTTGGGGGAGCCCGCGTGCCCTTCCGGTCGTTAAATCGTTCGTTTTTTTTCTCTCCATGGAATTTACGGTCCCTAAAGATACGTCGATGAAAGCACCTCGTTGAACTGGAGATGGACATTTTATGCGTTCGATCAGATTCGTCGAATGATCGTTATCGAGGGAATTTTGAATTTAGATAATTGATGCAGATTTTCTCTTACATTCGTCTCGATACCGTATATTCGATATCGAGACTATACGGTATCGATGTAGATTTTATACGTATCGATATCTTGCTAACGCCATTTTTTCTGATTCTATTTCATACATACCTACATACGCGTAGATGGGGCTATTGCAGACCAACTACAATCTATTGTTTCGGCTGTCAGTCTCACATTGATATAGACTGATTTTTTTTTCCTGACTGAGTGTTTTTCTTCCCGCTTCCTTAGCGAAGAAAATTTGTGTCATTCCGGAGCATGTCGTTTTGCTTATCATAAATTGTGACATTATCTCCAGATGTTATACTTTTTCTTGGAATTCCATCGTTTTTATGCGTTCTTCGGACAATGGTCTTTCAAAAGGCTATCGCAAAATATAATCCCGCTTGTTTCCCCGCTGGAGATATTTTTTTAAATCGGTAGGCGCAATAAAAGCATTGACCTGGAATAGTTTTGAGATTTGCAATGCGTTTATCTTGTAATTCTTTATCCTATTCCATCAAGCCGCACTAATCGCGCTATCGAAATTATCTGTGAATGCAATTTATCGTTCGGATCTTTAATCTCGAGACGATCCACGACACAGTTATGGTTTCAAGTCTTAACCGACTTTCAGCGCAGAACTTCCTTCAAATTAACCGCAGATAAAAAAACCTCTCGCGCTTTATCGCGTCAGAATTCAAATCTCCACTTTGAATTCCTATTAGAGCCTCAATCGGTCTCCGCCGCTAATCTCCCGGAATCCGACTTCTCTTCAAACAGCGGCGATGTACAGTGGCTGCCAATTCAGTGGCAAGAGTCGATTGCGTACCGCATGAAGCAGGCGCCTCAATCTCGAATCGCACGGAAGACATAATAATTTCAAAAATACACATCGTGACACTAAGTTTTTATTTTGCCGTTACTTTTTTATGCATGACTTCTTCTCTTTTGTTTTACGAATTCTCGATGCTTGCATACTGCAAGCGCTTAAAAAAAATCACCATACACCAAGATCTTAACTCGTAAATAAACCAACGCGATATCCAGGGCAACAGTACTTCAGCCACGTGGAGCCAGTATGTATTAGATTATAAATTCCACGAGTTCTAGCAGAATATTTATAATTTCTCGCTCAATCCGTAATTTCCAATTTCTCTGGCAATCGGCTCTTGTCCAAGTTTTCGTATTTCAAGTTTCGTCACTCAGATCGCCCTGCATGAGCAATAAAAATAATCATCATTACGCTAAATTTATTATAATTTATTACACTAAATTTATGGAAAAATTAGGATATTTGGTGGTAAGGTTATGGCATCCTCGTCCATGCCTTTAGCACCTATTTGGATTAAAAGAATCACGAAATAGGTATGACGCCATTATATTCAACAATTGAAAAGAAAACATTAAAATACTTTTTACGTTTTACAAAATTCCGTGTGTTAGTATAATGACGGCATCCTGCGTTTACGTCTTAGTTTAAAATCAATGGCATAATAATATATTTCAGACAATTTTCATTTTCTGCGAAATTAAGTCATCGGGAATTTTAAAATTCTCATGCAATCGACTCGCGTCCAAGTTTTAGAATTTACTATTTCCGCAATAACTATAATAATGATTAAGACAATAGCCTATATGTTACACTAAAATTTATGTAAAAATTAGGATATTTTTTGTGTTAGGATTACGGCATCATCATCCGTGCATTTTAGTGCGTATCCAGATAAAAAAATTAATTTAAAATATCACGTAATCATATGTATACATCGTTGGCTGAAATAAAATGTATTATAATGCAGTGTAACTGTAGGCATTAAATCAATGCTCTTGAAGTAAGGAAAATTAATTCCCATTGAAAGGCATTGGAGTCGTTGCTAGGGTAGATTACATTTTTCCTTGTTGAATACCGGAAAAAATTCATAATTTTATGATTGAAATCAAATTTCTACGCAAATTCAGCGTCGATTTGAATTTTGTCTTCATGAAAAATAAACTTCATTCTTGCATCCATAGTGCAGGGCACCTCTCTACTTTGTATCTTAATTTTAAATAATTTTAAAAAGTAATTTTATATAGCCCTGCGCCGATTTCAGTGCTTTTCTAATGGGTGTTTAAAATTGGACTTTGCGGCCAAAAACACCCCTTATTTTTTTTCTGAAATTTCCGATTTTTTTCCAGAGGTTATACCTAATGACCTATCTTCCTTCCAAATTTCAGCTCTGTAGCTTTTCTAGAAGTTCCTTAGGTTTTATGTGATATATCCTATATATATATATTCTCTCTCTGTAGCTGAAGAAGGAGTAGTTCCGAAAGCTTTACGTTTGTGATGTTTCTGTGTTTTTGTGTTATTTTACGTGTGTCGCTTCGACATCCCCGGGGCCTCGCCAACCTGAAGTCGTCTGATTGGTGAGTGCTCACTGGGTTTCCTCATCCCAACACCTTGTTGACATCCATATATTCATTTTACCTTTCCTTTTCCGTAAGTTGTTATATATATATCCTATATATGTATGAAGCAGCTATTTATAATGAGAAGTCCAAACCAGGACTAATGCAAGCTGATTTCCCAAAGTTGACGTCCCGAATTGATTACTTGTATTGACAGGATATGTTTCAGTATGTTAGCCATTCCAGGGAATTCTTATACCATAAATACCACTTGTAGTTCACAGTTTATCAATGATAGAGAAAAAGTGAAAAACAAATTAATAGAGCATTATCAGGTTTTAAATACGTACTAAAAGCAATGTCAAAATCTCTTTTTGGCATATTTTGCATGGACTTTTTAAATTAACGAATTTAATATATGTTACTGTTTACACGCTAATATATATTGGTCAACTTTACATTGGAAAAGAAAATAAGCCATTTGTTCACTCGTCTATGCTGGAGCCGAGTTCGGTAATAATTGTCTCCATGGCAACAATCCGATAAAGTGCGATTTAAAAAGCCAAAACGCTATGCTTTACTAGAAATTCAAGAAAATACGATAAATTATCAAAATTCGGTGATAAGAATTAGAATCTGCATTATTTTCCCCGTAGAGCAGTATAAACCTCGCTCCGATATCACAATTTTAAGATACTTGAATGTATTAAAGAAAACTTCTCTGCACGATGGATTTGAGACTTCCTATGTAAAACAAATAGGGAATCGAACCCAGGACTTCATTCCTGGCAGCACTAGCCTTATACCAAGTTTCATGACAATCGGTCCATTGGTGCAAAATCTGTTAGTAGGGGACACACACACACACAGACAGGACCATTTCATAAGGCTGTCTCCGGAAACCAGCCTAAAAAGTCACTTGAATTTATAACGATTGCTTTCACATGAGATCTGAAACCTCTAGAAGTCCCTCATCCAAAATAATTTTACAAATTGTCGTTTTTTTATATACCAAGAAGGAAATGTTTTCTCTTTTGTAACAGTTATTTTAATTACGATTCAAAGATTTATTTTCGTGGAAGCGAATTTTATGTACTAAATAAAAGGCTGGACATTGGTCATTTTTTACAATAATTTAAATTCCTTGTCGAAGTTATTTTGCATAGCCTTTGTGCCGAAAAACATCTTATTATAGATTTAGCTCCGTCCTATATAGTGCCACCCCAGCATACCGCCCTTTAATCTTTAACAGAACGTCCGTCTTACGAATACATAATGTAAATAATGGACAAACAGTGGCGCTAAATCGGAGTCTGGCTGTGCATTAAACTTCTTCATATTGTTGCTTGTATATCCTTCGCCCCATGATTGTCTCGTTCCAGCCCCCTTTCCACCTATTAACGAAATAATCGAACGAATGAGAGTGTCGAATGAAATAAATATACCGTAATGCCTATATATATCGCGTCATCAACGAAAAGATGTCGTCTGAATCGTTGCTGTGGGCGGTTGTGACTTTCATGCCCAACAGGATGTAGTAGACATATGGAAAGAAACGCAACTGAGGATGAATCGAATTATCCCAAGCGAGATAAGAAAACTTCCCAACTCCATTACTTTTATCCGGAGATGGATTCGTTAGAGGTTCAGGATGGCTCGCAGTGGCAGACTTTCTCTCCCTCTCTATAAGAGTGCAGCACGTCTTTGACGACAAAGATAGAAGGAGAGAGAGGGTCGGGAAAAGATTGACCGGAGAGTCTCTACTTGACAAATGACTCCAAACCTCCCGCCTGCTAAGAGTTGCACCATTTTCTGCGTCCCTTCTTCTCTCCTGCTTCCGAAAAGGACATTCCCAATTGCTTCCCTCCGGTCCTTCCTCCTTTCTGTGGGGCCCTCCCTTCCTCTTGGTCCCTTCCCTTTCGTCATGGTTAGGCATGGTCTCCTTCTCCTCTCCGCCCCCGTTATGTATATAGTACTGCCCCCATGGCAACCAACCCCCTTAACACTCCACACCCTTCCGAAAACTTCCCTCCATGCCAATTTTCCACGCTCCTTTCACAATTCTTCCCTCGTGTGCTCCACGAAGACCTCTAGGAGGAAGCAGAGACACCCTTTTTGTTCCGTCCGGGGCCCCCTTGACAAACACAATGCGCTCGTAATTTTGTAAGGAGAGTTTTGCCCAAACCTTATCAGGGGAATTCTTTTTAAATTCTCTGCGCATGCACGCGGGTGCGGCGTGACCCATGATATTTTTGGGGTGCACTATGGTATGACCTTCTGGTAGGTGAACGGTCCGTAATTTTATTTCTTTGAAGAAGAATTGCTTTTTAGTTCGCATGTGGCCATAGGTTTGTCTCGCAGTTGATACAAATCTGAAGGAAAGAGATAGAGAATTCAGTCAGGCCCCGATGTTGCGCCCCCCTATATAGTGCAACCCCCGCATATGAATCGTTGTGAACAAAACTTGCATATCATGAATGCATAGAGCTAGCATATTCCTCGATTTACCGCCACCCTCGCTTTAGCGACAAAGTCATTGATAGACAAACGGTGGCGCTAAATCGGGGCCTGACTTTACCTTATAGCGAAGTTGTGTAGCTTTATCTAACACTTAGCGCGCTTTTTTGTACAGTATTCTACTGTGGTCTTATTCCTTTAGATCCTGGCCTTTTCGGATCTTTATAATTCATCGAATACGTTCCAACCTTGTGAAGGTGTCACATTTGGAATTGGCGTGCAATAAAAGCTTTTTTATTATACATAATATAATAACATAATTGGATAAATCACAATTACCCTTGTCATCGAAATAATTTTCAAAACAAATTAATCGAGCCATAACGCATTCGCACGTGTTTAGCGATTAATACCGGTTCCAGATGAGTCATTCCAGATATATTAATAATATTTCTCATAAATATCGTTTAATTACGCGAAGAGGATCACACGTGAATTTACACACGAAAGCAATTAAGCGATTGTTCAAATTTATTGTTTACGCCTCCTTTCGTTTATTTTAACGCCTTCTTATTTCATTTCAACGAAGCTGTTTCTTTTCCGCATTCCTCCACCTAGCTGCGAGAACATGTTTTTACCCCGCAGCGCCCGTATACATGATTTAGAACCGAGAATCGAATTGCGTCACCTCAGCATCCTGTTACTTCCTACTCATCGACCGGCCGAGTGAGTCGCGAAGCGGAAAAGGAACAAATTACGAGCTGCGTTAATTTTTTGTACGACGTTCTCGCCTACGCGACAACCCCTTCGCTCTCTACTCGGTATATTATATGATTTTTTTATTGTCGTGAATTGCTTCTTTGGTGAAAATACGGAACGGTACTTTCCGCGAATAGACCGGAACGCCGTGGGTGTTCAGAGATGAATAATAGGTTAAATTTTATTTATTTATAATGCAGTCAGGCGCAAGGCTCGGAGGTCTGGTCTCATAAGCATTTATGAAACATGTGCATATGTACGACTAAAACATATATTCAAATGCAAAAATATTATAAAATAAGATGCGTGATAAAATTCTTTCCGGCATGGTGCTAGAAGAAGTAAATAAATATAAACCTGAATACCAAAGTATTAAATGTTTTTGAGAGGCGTTTTCATTCCTGTAAAATCACGAAAGAAGAATTCCAGAGACCGTTGAACTTTTTAACACATCTTACATTTTCTTCCTTTCCAGTGAGTCATCTTAAATGCTGTCTTGCAGAAAGTACACATTTCACTTTTTTCCTTGCGAGAGCACAAGTCGTGTGATGAAACAGCATTTCTTTAATGAAGTTTATTTTGGATCCTGTTCATTTGCATGGCACTAATTAAGGCTTATGCTAACATAGATGCGTGCATTCATCTTCAATACGTCGAAATAATTTATTGTATTATTCTATTCTCCTGGAATTTATATCAAAAGTGTGTTGAATAATAAGTTGCTAACTCAGCTTATAACTTGGGAAAGACACATGATGTAGGTAACTTAGTTGGCCAGTTTTTCCTCGTAGTAATTACTAATTCAAATCATGATTAACTTTGTATTGTGAGTAGCCCTGGCCGTTCGTAAATGATCCTCAGCGATATCCTTTTGGAAGATCTTGAGTTACATTTCCTCAGTATTCATCCATTGGTAGCCCAAAAGTTTTTTTTTGTCGCGCTTTTAGAAAATTCTCGGCAAATGATATCGCTTGAATTCCACAGGGCGCTTCATTTAGCGAGGTTCCGCCGTGCTTCCGCACTCTCCCGATGATTCCGTGGGCGTTTATTTTTAGCGTGCCCAGACTCATCCCCGTCGACGTGATGATGATGTCATTTTCTCCGCTGAGATCTTTGACTCTCAATGTTACCTAGGTCAACCCTTTTTTCCCCCTTCTCCCCTCGCCAAAGGTCACATTGATATCTTTTTCATTCTTTTTGCCGGATATTGCCGAGAGAGAGAGAGAGAGAGCGTTGAAACAGAAAAAGGTCTTTTCAGTTACTCTTTCACAAGCTTAGAAATGCTCGTTATATCTGCGCGTGTGTCACGCTTCCTCCTGGAGTTTTTATTTCTATTTGTGAGGCTACAAGGTCGTTGCGGGTAAGCTTCTCTGCGATCGCTTTAATTGGAACTTAAAGATGAACTCTGATCGGATTACTTACGTAAAATAATCGTATCGTATCAAGGGGTTTTTTATATGCTCAATATAACATCCGCTTCCAATACGAGATAATTCCTTTTTTATCAAGTTTAATTGTCGCGACAATTTGTTTATTTCTGATATTATTTCTTAATATTAAAAAAATAATTTACTCATATTTTTTGTATATTAATGGTGCAATTAATTTTTAAGGAAGTTTTATTCCGATAGGTGTTAAAATAATTTTCTTGCATGGAAAGGAATTTCTGAAATGCTGGCTGTTTGGTTTATTTGATTTATTACTGAACTAAGGGTTTTCGGGGATTCTAATTCGAATAGATCAGCACGCATTCACGTATATTAGTATTAATCTATTTTTTATTCCAGTTCCAGCTTTCAGATTTTTTCAAAGTCGTCGTCGATGAGGACAAATTATAACTTTTTTCCATTTAAAAAAGGAACAACTTTTCAAAGTCTCGACGGCTAAATTTCTTAATTTTTTCAGTGGTTTGACTCAAGGTCTACTGAGACCTACAATTCACTCTTCACCCTCTACTTCGAGCTCCTATTTAGAGCTTCCAAAATTGTTGCGAGGTGTGAATTTTCGCCAAATGACCATAAATCCCTCCCCGTAATTTTGTCCTATCTTGAGTTTCCAACGAGCTCATCGAGGGTGTTAAGACGACGTAGGTTCGAAATTTGGAACGCTATTCTCTCTCCTCCCCCCTCCAAATACCAACTTCTCTCGATAAACCATCAATTCTAAAATGCTCTTTTATCTTTCTCTGCTCTTTCTTTCTTCGCTCTTTCTGTCTCCCCTTTTTCTGTCTCCCCTCAACCCCCCCCCCCCCTCCCATTTACCTCATTCGAACCCTTTCATCTTACGACACGTTAAAAAATGCCCTTTTAACCCACGGTCTGCTTGGCGCGCAGTTTCGGGGAATGTGCCGCAAGATGGAGCTTGTAATATTGGACTCGAATTTATTTTTTCTTTCCCTTTCTTTTTCTCCTCCTACTCTTGTCAGGATGGTAAGATTGAGGGAGAGGGAGTTGGAAAGTCGAAAGAGAAAGTGTTCTCAAAGCAAGGAACGAAGATATATATATATGTATGTATGTGTATATATATATATATATTAGATGATGAAATTTTTTTTGGAAAAACGGAAAAAGTGGATTGTGTGTAAAAGAGATGAAGGTGGCGGGCGGAGGCGTATATAGGCGTCGTAAGGGTATCCGTCGGGAGAAGATATAGGATGTGTCCGAATAGCCAGAAGGAAGAGGAGAGAGCAAGGAGTTGTCGACCAATGGGAGAGGAAGGATTCCACTCCCTCACACTTGTCGTGTGTATGTGTGAGAGAGAGGGGACGTGAGTGATGGAGTCGTAGATCTAAGCTGCAGCGGCACATCTGTGGAAAACCCTTTCTTCCTCCGCTTTCCCTCTTTCTATCCTCTTCTCCCGCACATTCTACATTTCTCTTCCTCTCTGCGCTGCTATCTCTTCCCTTTCACACTCCGCCTTACTTATTCGTCCTCTCGTAAGATGAAAAAGCCTGTCCATCTCTTTCCCATTTCCGTCTGAGGCATAGGGGAAAGTGTATAATGGGAATGTCAGGAATTTTAGATGGGTCGAACTTGTGGTCGGAAAGTAATAAATCGATTGTCGATCTATCTGCTGATAAAAATTTATTGATCGAATTTTTTCTCCGTCCGATTTTATCGCTAGGAGATTTTTAATAATATCGCCCTGTCGATGTATTTTTTCGGCGTTTTTTTATTTTATCTCTATTTTATATGGGTTTCATTATTAAAGTGTTATCTGAGTGCCAGGAAGACCTATCGAATACATTCGATTGTATTAAAAGAATCTATATTTTGACTTTCCCGTGTGTCAGTTTACGTATGTATTCGAAATATTGAGTACATACTGTAAGACTCATTCTCAACCATTTTCATTTCATGGCACACTTACACAAATAAACAAGTAATGGCGGCAAACCATTGTATATCTCTCTTGCTTCTCCCAAAATTCCGCGGCACACCAGTTCATGTCTGACGGCACACTGGTTGAGAACCACTGCTGTAAGACATACATATCGTAATGGTTTTATTAAAATTAAAGAGTAAGGAATATAATTGGTGCTGTTTTAAAATACTTTTATAAATCACAGAGAATTGAAGAGATTTTCTTAATCAAATGAAGCTTCAGTCGCACTGTTTGTAATTGGAGTCATGTCAATTATCTGATTTATTTTGTTTTTAAATGAAAGTTAAGACCTTGTCCTTAATAATATCTTCTTACATTCTTCGTTTGAAAGTGTTCCTCATTATCGAGTGCCTCGTATCTAGTTGCTACTCTTCGTTGAAAGGGTAATTTCTCAATCTGTTCCAATTGATGGCCGACCGCCATTCCTCGTTTCTTTTTTACCCAAACCCAGTTTCGCCCAATTGCGACGCCTGGCTGTTCTAGCGACGGTGCATTTCATTTTATGAAAAGTTTGTTATTTTGTGTTTGTGATTTTTTGCTCTGTCGCATTCCTCACAATTAGACTCGATGTCGCATTTGACATTTTGTATTAACGAGGAACGAAGAGCGTGTAACTCTTTAGACGAAGAATGTTATTCTGCATACACAGTATTCTCTAGTGTGACATATATTTACGATCAGGGGCGGATCCAGAGAATTCCCTACAGGAGGGGCGCCACTGTTTTTTAAGAGAAGCGACGGATAATATATTCAAAATAAAATATTATTTAATCAAAATGTTTTCTCATTATTTCGACTCGAAATTTATTATGCATTTGATGTAAGTTAACCCTCGCTTTTTAATCCATAAGGAGTAAGATTTTATTGTAATTGAAATAGGCAACTATTACTTATAGCTATGAAACTGTTCGCCAAATATAGGTTATCAGGTGGTAGTTATTAGCCAGATTGATTTGTTCTTCTTAGACTATCTACTTTTTATTCTAAATATATTCCATGAAGTCGGTGAAATGCCGTTGATCACGACTGCATTGTTAAACCAGGAGTCGGCAACCTTTCAAAGAAAAGGGACCATTTTTTGTTTGTTTTTTTGGTCTCATTCCAAATTTCTTGGGAGTTGCACAGTGACAGCACCTGCACGATATTTTATTAAGGTGATTCCAGTGATTGCAATAAGCATGTTTCATGACTGATTAAGGTGAAGGAGCATAGCTAACTTTTAAAGAGCCACAAGTATGTACTCAAGGAACCATATGCGGCTCCAGAGCCGCAGGTTTCCGACCCCTGTTCTATACTGAAGGAAGAGTGACTTGATCGCTTTGTGAGACCCTTTAGCGATACCCTCGGTGCAGCTATCATTTTTTAAACATTCCGAGTTTTTATATAGTTATTATCTAGATGTTTTCGCCCTTGAATAACGACGGAATTGTTTTTAACACATATTTGCATTATCCGCGCATATTATTATTATTTTTAGGAATTCGAAGTTTAATTTTTATTTTTGTGTTAGGAATTGTAATGGGTGTTATTTTCATTTATAAACCTGTTTTTTATGCTTCGAATTTCAAGAGTAACTTTTGATAACATCTGTTCCTCCCATCTGGACTGTTTCTTGACCATCTCCTAACCATCTCCCATCAATCATCCTTTTACATTCTTCATACTTCCCTCGCTCAAATAAGATAACAGCGGCCAGGCGATCTTTTGGAATATTCTTTCGCTTCAATGCGCAAAGTATGCTTTCAATCATTTTTCGTACAGGTTAAGTTGGAGGCAAGTATTCTGTTGCTTATGGATTCCATTCCCATTTACCGTACACCATTTTTATATTTGCTTTAGTCATTGTTATTGTACTCTTTTCGACGAAATTTTTCATTGCAAGACAATGAAGAACTGTACTATTTTCTTACCACAAATTTTAATAAAAGTATTCTCGTATAACATGTATGTTAATTTTAATTAAAAGTCTGAATTCATGTTCCCATTCTAATTCAAATTAGAAAGTCTCAAATTGTATGTCGAGTCTCCTGACAGTATTCATTTAGGAATGGTCATCTAGCCGCTATTTTTTTACTTTAATTAAACACATTATTTCCTTTTAAACGTTTACTTTTACCATTTAGATAATTAGTTTGCTGTAAAATTTAATTAGTAACGTATTTATTTTTTTATTCATTCGGAATGAAACATTCCTCGCCCAACGTCCAATGTGGCATTTAAAAAAATAATGAGGAATGTGAATTATGCAGTCGGTATGATGACATCAGAAAAATTAAATGAGTAATAACTCATTTCATTTGTTTAAGTTCATCGCTACTAATGTCGTTTCTTTTTTTACCCTTTGGGGCATTCCGTGCGAACTTCCATCGATACTTTTTCCCTATTATCCTTGCTTGCGATATTTCAACTCGTGTGTTTCTCCCAAAATCCAACGAATGCATTAAGAGACGTGACGCAAGCCGACTGGTTTTAATACGCTTCCCGAATCCCTTCGCCTGCCTCTTCCACCTCGATCCTACGGCCACAACTCCAACGGAGGAGAAAGGTATTTTCTCTCCTCTGCTAGGCTTCTCCTCTCTTTCTATCCCCCCTTTCTCTCCGCCCTTTCTCTCCCCCCTTTCTCTCCCCCCTTTCTCTCTCCCCCCTTTCTCTCTCCCCCTTTCTCTCTCCCCCTTTCTCTCTCTCCCCCTCTCTCTCTCTCCCCCCTCTCTCTCTCTTCCCCCCCTCTTCCCCCCTCTCTCTCCCCCTCTCTCTCATCTCTCCTCTCTCTCCTCCCTCCCCCCTCTCCCCCTCCTCTCCCCCTCTCCCCCTCCCTCTCCCTCTTCTCCCCCTCCCTCTCCCCCTTCTCCCCCTCCCTCTTCCCCCCCTCTCTCCCCCCTCTCTCCCCCTCCTCTCACCCCTCTCTCTCCCCCTCTCTCTCTCCCCTCTCTCCCCTCTCTCCCCCCTCTCTCTCTTCTCTC